>CM060844.1:47540000-47807500 GCA_030762175.1 Metallyticus violacea | reverse complement strand
AATATTTAACACGTACTATGCTCAAATTGTTAATGTCATTGACTGTATTGTGTATATATTGCCATCTTAAACGTTTCTGGTAAAGTGGAAAAGATCCTTATGGTCCTAATTTCGCAAGGTAAAATAAATAGTGGTTTGTTTTAAACTGCAATTGAATGAAGAATAATATTGTTTATAATTGGGGATATTGTTAGTAATATCTCAGTGTGAATTTTGTAATACTCAATGTAACTTTACTGCCCACCTGTTATAAATGTCTTTTATCCGCGTGTGCCAGAACATCTGTTGCTGAAAGATCTAGCTGTATTTCGGGCATAAATTAATTTTCTATAATATCCAGGTAGGTAGCTTAGCCCATTTTCTGTCAACTGATTACAGAACCAACTCAAAAGAGTTCAGGGTATAAATATAGTTGTATGTTCTCTGCAGAGCGTTAACTATCACAGAAGGAAAGCTGTTTTATCACTAACAAAAATCTTACTGAAGAAACCACGGTATATTTTATTTCATCATATCCATCAAAAACCCTGCTGTTTTTGCACCATCTCTCAATATGTGAATCAAATGTAAAGCAAACTGCAGCTATCGCCATAACGTTTTCCAAGCTGTAGGCAACAGAATGTTAATTTCAAACTCGCTCTCACGTGCACTGTCCCATGTTTTCACGCATTCTCCCTAGATACTACACTTGGGTATTTCTGAGTTTTATCTCACGTAATCCTGTACAACAAGCTTTAGGATGATTTCTCAAGGCGGAGTTGTGTGAGCATGTTATGCAGTTTATTTACACGACCATTTTCAACTATTTTTCATAAAACAGACCACGTTGCACACGCCCCCGCCTCTGTAGCTCCACATGCTAACCGCATAGAACATAGTAAACTTAACGTTACAGCAAGAAAATGCTAGCTGGTGGTTACGTGTAGTCCCGAGCGACAACGGAGATAGCCGAAGGTACCGACTTCCACAGATATAGCTAGATAATAAGGGTTTCAAGTGCAACGCATGATAGCTCAGACGGTTAGAGATTCGTACTATAGCTGAGAAAATAAGTGGTTTTAAATCTTCACGCCCAGATGCTTTATTTATTTCTGCCGGAGTTGAAGGAGATTTGCCATCATTACAGTGATTTACCTGCCCTAATAATTTATATTTACGAAAAGGAGGCGAGCATAGGTCGTCAGGCCGTAGCGAGCCCAACAGCAAACCGGTAAAAAGTGAAACAACATAGGAACAACATATTGCAGCCAGAAAGTTACCAAGGAATGGGTTACATTACCTTTAACAAAAAATTAATACATGCAACATTTACAGTGCTACAAGCGGCCACGCAAACAAAGAAAAATTCCGCTATCTTCCGTTCGGGACTGAACAGTTCGCCTCTCTCCGCTGTCGCTCGAGACTGCAGCTCTAGCCGCTCCATATGGAAAGGGTAAGGTTAAGTTTAACATATTCAGTTAATTGACTGGAAAGCAGGGGAGCGAGAGTGACATCTTGCTTTATGGCTTGGGGTTTGGGGAAGTTGTAACCGCTACTGAGTGAGAAATTAGCGGTTACTTTTAGGTAAGCCTATAGTTCTTCTTTGGCTGTTCATTCTCCACCGGTATTAGGAATACACCAAACCAACGATTGAAGAGAAACTTTGGGGAGATAAGCGTCTCTCTATATGAGGAACTCCCCTAATGGAAGTCAGCACAATGAGATAAAAAATGAATGATGAAACCGTGCCAGAGAAATGCCAATCAGAAATTTGCATTCTCTGAAAATGAATTAATGAAGACCACGGAAACTTTAGGTGAATGTATTGCAGGGTTTGAATATACACGTTATAAGCCTTATCGCCTAAGCTAATCGATGCCTATAGTTCTTGAGTAACGCCAATCCGTTATTTTTTCTTTAATTGCAGTTTATTCTACGCCTTCAACTTTACATGTGAAGTTATTTCCTGAAACTATACAAAATATGCAAAATCTTTTCAACATTATTAACCTTCTGGAATACGAATCTAGAGTTCTTTAGTTTTCCATATGATTTCTCTTTTTAAAAACTGGGGTCAGTGTGTACCTCTTTTCATTCGTTAAAAAAATCGGATTGTGCCTATTGTGTTAATAGCACATTAAAGTTTCCTATCATAATGAAAGATTTTTGAAAACAATTTGATTTTCAAAGCAGCAATAACGAGTATTGTGAGAGTTCACACAATCATTTTGATGGAAACAGGCCTCAACTGAAAAGAACACAAGCTGAGAACGATTAACTCTTTAATCACTGATTAAAGAAACCACTCACAATACCGCACACCTGCTATGGGATCACATTGTCTTAGATAATGGACACGTTACTTTGTAAGGTATGAGTTCTAACAATTTTGTTCAGATGACACTAAAACCCCGAATTGTGCTAATTTCGTAGAGGTTTTGTTGGCAAAAGCTCAAGATTTGTGCCATTTTCGTGTAATTTGTCTTGTGTTAAAACTGTATGCCTTTGCGCGTATTTTTTGTTTTGTACTGAGCCAGGAGTATCAAATTTATTTAGAAGATTCTGGAAGGGGGCAATTTCCCACTGAACTTCGGAACAAATTCCTAACGAACGCGATAAACTGATTCGTATTCATAACATTTACACGCAACAAACGAATGTGGTGACTGCTCGGGGATTCATGGGCAGACATGCCGACAGGCAGACGTGAGTGAGTGGGAAAGGGAGCTGGCCTTGGTCATGACGCAAAATCCCATACGAACGGTGAGGACACATTCTGGAAGCCTGGTAAATCTTTCACAAAAATGACAATTGTCAACCTTGTTGTGGTGTATTCTTGATACTTAAGACCACACACAAAAATATGAATCTCTCAACAAATGTTGAAGTGAAGAGAAAGCAATTTAGACATTAACACCATCAAGTTCAGAGATAGATGAACATCTGTCAAGTTTTGAAGGCTCATGTTCATGCTAAAACAGCACAATTAAATGCTTCATAAATACACAGCGAGGCATTTATTTTACACAGTCGCGACCATTTTCCTATGAAATAAAGGGGAAAATAACCCAAATGCTTCAGACAAAATTTGAAGTGCTTTTAGGAGCACACAAGATAGTGATCTTAACTGGTCCTTGAAATGCCACTCATGTCATTTCAAGGTCAAACGGATTTTTTCAAACGGAATGGTGTATTTTCTTTCCAGGAATAGAAAGAACATTCCAATTTCAGTATAAAAGTTCTAGCTAGGGGTGATAGTTGATGAAGTATTGGATAAATAAGACCGCAAATGTTTTTTCACTCATTTTCACTTTACTGACATCAATTTTTATGATTAGAGAAATTACCATTTTGAATTTTTAGTAGAACCCATTGGCAAAATTCAACACGCTTCTAAAAATCATCCGCATGAAGGACCTGGTGTAGGCAAAAGTGATATGGATGGTATTTGTGACGCTTAATATCTCTCCTTTGAGAGATTTCCGAATCACGTTCCAGTTGACGGGAATTTCCCTGCAGCTATTTCCGAATTTTCCCCATTAGCACTTCTCATTCGATGTGTTTTCTTGGTGCGAACATTCCGTTTTGGAGAATAAGTTCGCAAGTGGTTGAAAATTTCAAACAGATGGCTGCCTCTTTTCAGGATATCTATCTCCGTATAAGTTGCAAGCTGCTCTATTGTTCTTATGAACTTCGCAATAAATGTAAATCATATCAATCCTTTCGTTTATCGTGTATCGAACATCCATGATTGAAAATCGAAGTGAAACTAATTGAGAATAATGTCCTTTGAGGTTTGAAAAGGCAATGATGAGCACTTTTTTGTGTACCGATGTCAACAAATGAGCATCTGCCTATAAACAAATGAGTTTCCTTCATAGCAACAACAAAACAAAAGAGAGAGAAGTGAAAGTGAGTGAAAAACATTTGCTGTTTTATTTGTCTAATATCACATCACCTGTCACCCCTAGGTGATAGATGTATCAGAACTTTTATACTGAAAATTGAATGTTCTTTCCATTCCTGGAAAAGAAAATACACCATTGCAGTTGAAAAAACCAATTTGACCTTGAAATGACATTCAGAATGGCAATGAAGAGTAAGGCCGCTATCTTATGTCTCCCTACGAGCACTTCAAATTTTGTCTAAAGCATTTTTTTTTTTTATTTTCTCTTTCGTTTCGGAGAAAAATGGCTGTGACACTACAAATACCTCACTCTACATACTTGGCTTTCTACATCAAGATACCAAACGCAAACTATGTTCAAGAGTTATTAGTAAATTTTTAGTGCGTTCTTTCAATATGGTCTTTCTCGTGAAATTTAATAGTCGTGTTTCATTCTCCAACATGTATACAATAAATAGTTACAAAAGTGTGTATGACTTAACCAAGTACTGCATTCTACAAAATGTAACTGCTCCCGATAGATTCAATTTCCTGTCTCACAGCAACTATTCACTTCTGTTCTCCAAGTTAGTCGATAGTTTTTCTATCTCTGGCAGAAATACAGCTCTGCCTGTAGAGGAATTAGAAATGACAGAGGACTGTGTTAAAAACTGAAGCTTTTAGCTTAACTGCTTACTCTTAAGTGAGCTAGGTGCCAGACCACAGGGGGGAAATAAATGGGTTTCACACAATTAGGTTGCTATGGCGACATTCATCCATTTCCTGTTAACTGCGCTTTTACCAGGAATAGGCATCAGCTGGGGAAAATAAAACCCAGCGTTACAATTGTAATCCTTGAACATTCGATTGGTTTATTTCTTATTTGCGAATTATTAACGACCTACAAATAAATTCCCACAAATATTTCTGTTAAAATACGTTTTGTTACTAATTTTAATATAAGAATATAGGGGAAAATTCATAAAAATCGTATAACTTCCACAAAATATAAGTGAAATTCTTATTTTGTAGGTCCTAGGAAGTTCCTTAGGAGCCTGACCTTGTGCTTTTTCGTGGTTTCTCTTGGTCACTTAGGCGAATGCTAGGATAAATATTTACTTTCCAATAATTTGCCCCTTTTCAATTTTATATCATTTTATACAAACTGCAGGGTCGAAACTGCTAAGCGATATGGGCTGATGCTGTGTGCAAAGTGTCAGTAGCTTGCTCTATGCGTGTTTGAACCTACTTCCGGTATAGAAGGGGCTCTAAATCGTCACCGGCGTCATGGTGATGTATCTGGAAACACCGTTTAATACTCCGTCTATGCCCGTGCCGCAACGCCCTCAATCGTTCTGCGTCTTTATCTAATTTAATAGTGTTTAACACCCGTTTTTACTACTGACGCACCACAGGCGGTGGACACTGATCATGCATGAGGTGAAATGATATTTTGGGAAAGGTTTTTTTTAAGGAAGGAAACTTTCCAGGCATAAGTTTAGGGTACCTCCCCGGCATTTGCCATTTATGAAGACTGAGGAAAACCTGGAAACAACCTCGGTTCAGGGAGGACGGTCCTGGGGGGATTCGAACCCAGACCCCCCCGCTCACGAATCCGCGCCTTAACTACCTCGGCCACCCGTGGCGATCTCACCTTCTTCCGGAGGTGCCCCCAGGTACAGACGGCCACCTTTTGAGCGAGCCTGAAATACTGAGATATCCTTTTACGTCCTTAACAAACCAATCTATACATCAACTTTGCACTTGAACAAAGTGCAAAAGAAGAATTTACATTGGTTGAACTCTGGGCTATATGGAGGATGTGTTAAGGACTTCTGTACAAATATACTGCTTAAATAAAATGAATGAATGTTCACTAAATATGTATATTTCACGAATCACAAAAGTGTATTCAACTCTAATACAGATGTAAAGGGAATATCAATATGTATTGTAAAAATAATTTTTTCAGAGGTGACTTTGAAGATTATAAATTTACCTGAACCCGAATATAAACTTTGCTGTTAAACATAACAGGGAACTTATAGGAAAAATAGAAAGGGGACTATTGTCTAACAAAAAGGGCATTGAACATTATTGCAGATTTCACTAGTAAACAGATAAAAACAAAACATTAAAAACCCATTATGGAATTAAACTAATACTACCGTTTAAAGTTGTGCGAGTAGAAATGCGAGAGAAGCTTCTCCATAGCGTCAACTTAGCCCCACCTGGCTGGCGTGGAGCTGCGGACGCAGGCCAAAAATAACCCTTTGTAAAACTAGGCTTTAAGAATAGACTTGGGAATCTTTAGTGTATATCCAAGAAGTATAGCTGATAGTCTTATCATCTTCGTCCTTTGAATATTTTAAAACCTCGAAGAGATTCATGTTCATGTTTGTGTTCAAAAAAGAAGCAAGGCATTTATTAGAGTTAACAGAGATACAGAACGGACAGCTGTGTATGGTCAGTCTATCCGTACTGTTAGTGCGTCCGGACTGAATGAAATTAGTCAAAATTATCTCTGAGTTTAAAAAAAATCCGCACACATCTGTTATTAGCCTATACAATTAAACTAAGAAATTTGATATTATTTTACACTTATAGCAATAAATTAATCGACATTTTTGCTACCAGGTGGCATACACTAAAAATGCAGCGACGCCAGGAAACGAAGACCTTCCAAGATAGCAAATCTATGATTTCCGTTCGTCGCTTCCAAGCATAGTTAAGAAGAATACAGTAACTAACAAGTCAGGCTGTGCATTCTATGTATCACCTGTTCACAAACCGTGGTCCACGAACTGCAGAAGGTTAGGGATACATTTTAAGTGTCCGTTGTCAAATTTATTCAATAAATTACGAGAAAACCAAAGAAGATACAACATTATGATATGTATTTATTAGAAAAATTAAAATAGAATCAAACTGAATGGACATTGTGTTCCGAAGGGAGCTTTCTAACAGCTAAACCGAGAATATAGACCTGACAGAACATCCATATGTACCATGGCAACAGCATACAACTTTTAGCAGCGAACTGCGCAGACTGGTTGTTAAAAAGGCCACTAAAGTGCTGATCCTTTAGTAACAACGTAACTCAGAATACAAATGTTTATTGTTTAGTCCGATATACGTGAAATGCAGCATTACTCATCAAGGTATTATTGTTGATATTAATATTTGATTCGTTTTTGTTTCAATTTAAATGCAACAATATTATTATCAATATTACTATTGTGAAAGCATATACTTCAACAAAAATAAATGTTGAAAAATATCATTTATTTGTGATGAACAACTTTAAAGGTAAATTTGGAATTTAAATCTTAGGAATCCGCGTTCAAGGATAATTTGGGAACCTCTGCATCCCGTGCAAGAGAAAATCAACAGGTCGATGTGGAGCACATAGGGCAGTGTTACTAACGCAACCCCTAAGAACTCATCACCTATGTCGCAAACCATTTGGAATGTAATAAAATACTCTTTAGAAATTTCTTGGAGAGCGTTATAACGGAAACCTACCGTGTGTGTCTTTAAGCCTGACATTTGTGGAACAGAATTCAGAGCACGCCTTCTACAATGACATTCAAGAATTTCTGACAGATGAAAGTTTTGCTTCGAGGTCAAATTTTTCGTAATTGAATGCACCTTCCACCTATAAGGCCATAATGTTATCGGTGTGAGTGTGTGTGTGACAGAGAGAGAGAGTAAGAGAGAGAGGGGAAGAAAAACCACATGCATACAGTCATGTGCAAAATCTGCGAGACTCTCCGAAAATGAACGCGTTTTGTGCCTTTGCGGAAAACTTTGAAAAGTACCCGGATAACGTCGTGTTTGATGCTTCAGAGACAAGAAACCCCAATTTTCATATTTAAACATGTTGCAATGCCGCCCATGATCTTGCGAATCAAAAAATAGATATATGCTATCTTTGTACTACTCTGTCTTTATGAGCTTAATGATGAAATGCATTATCATGAAAATATGCATGTTAATTGTGGTGTCATGCTATGGCTAATGTGTGAGGAACTCGCGTGCCACAATGAAGAAGACTATCGTATTACTTGTCGTATGCATTTTGAGCATTTATAGAAGCAATGATAGGCATTAATTGCATTTAACTGCGTAATCTTTTAAAACCCGGGTATATTTTTGACCAACCGTATATTTAAACTTGACCACAACTAGGATAACCTCATCATAAATACATGGACTTTACAGGTGAACTATTGGAAAAAGCTTTAGCAAAAAGAAAAATATATATCAATTTAACAATTGATAGGCAATAACAACTAAATTACTTTTAAACAGCTTATATTATAAGTACATCTTTTAACACAAGGTAATCTCTTGTATTTTATTACACTAATTGCTGTAACAGTTTTATAACCCTCCAATGTTACCAAGTTTGGTTTGAACTTGAAATGATAATTACTTAATTAAGCGAATACAAATGACTTATTTTCATAATGTACCACATATAATTTTTAAAATGCTGAATTCCTTACTTAAATTCAAAATCAGTTCATTGTGTAATTATTAACATTACATAAATATTTTCTAAGATAAGAATGCTTAATTAATCATGGTGACTGGAAGCATGTTAGACAGGAAGAAAATCAATAACTGCCTATCATTTTGCGCATGCCTAACAAAAAATTAGGTTTTCAAGTTAATAATAATAATAATAATAATAATAATAATAATAATAATTTTCACCCCTACGCTACTGGTAACAAAATCTAGATATTTACACAACGTTTCTTCCTTGTTGCTATTACTGGGGAAAATGAAAATTTCCTTGAAACAAAGAACGTTTCGGAATGGCTGGAAAAATATAATTTATAATTACCATTTTATTTGAAGGGATGTCTATCAGTAAAAGTGATTTATTTCACAAACATTCCACTCATAAAATTAAATGCCACTTTTATTGGGTCTTCTCCTTCCTCTTCTTCCTCCTCCTCCTCCTCCTCCTCCTCCTCCTCTTCCTCCTCCTCCTTTTCTTCTTCTTTGTCGGAACTTCTACTTGTCAGAGGTTACCCTTTTCGGGTTCTCACGGACCACATAAGTCATTCTAGTTTAATTGCATTTAGCATTAATAGATGTCAGCAGAAACTGGCTAGCCAATCGCTTCTTGTATTTCTGATGGTTTTTTTTTTATATTTTTTGTTTATTTATGTATGTGCTGAATTGTGTACTTATCTTGTTCAGAGCCCTGTAATGTTTAATTTAAAATGCTTATTATTTGCATAATATTTTCATGGGAAGAGTGTTATTTTCTAAACATTTTAATAAATAACTGTGTTTGTACATATGTAGCTCTGTGTTCTGTTCAACAATTCATATGTGTAAATAGAAGCACGAACTCCATGGCTAGACTTGTGCATTGGATAAGTATTTAATTAATGTATCTGGTTAACCATTATTAAAACAAATATACCTACTACTGCTAAAAAAACAAAAGTGACGTGAAATTATCGGTGAATTTGTCAGGTAATACCTTCTATTTTCAGGTATGGAGTATTTTAACGTGCCGTAAATCTGTAACACGGGACCACGGTTGTAAGTTCTTCTCGGAGAACTTGCGCTAAGAGTTTTACGTCCCGAAAATCAAGGACACTTCTATCATAAATAATTATTATTTAATAATGTTGCAAAAGGAACTAATTTCACAGTTTTCAATGACAAAAGTGCGGACCCTTCTATCATAAATAATTATTTAATAATGTTGCAAAAGGAACTAATTTCACAGTTTTCAATGACAAAAGTGCATCTTTGCAATTCCCTCAAAACAAAAGGCAAGCTTTAAGATATATAAAGTTAGTTTATCTAATGCAGCATGTCTACCAGTTTCTATAGTGACCGCCAAGGGTAGCAGAGGTCGTTACGCGAGCACTCGTGAGAGGGAGGTCTGGGGTTTGAAATCCACCAGGACCGTCCTCCTTGACTGAGGATTTCCTCAGTCTTCATAACTAGCAAATGCCGGGGAGGTACCCTAAACTTAGACCTGGAACGATTCCTTCTTTAAAAATATCCTTTCCCAATTTATCATTTCATCTCATGTATCAACAGTGACTACCGGCTGTGGCTCAGTAGTAAAAATGGCCGTTAAACACTATTCAAAAAAACATCCACATTTTTATAGGTACAATTATACATACTCAAGATAAAACTTCAATTTATATATCCATTTCTTCGTACCTAATGTGTTTACTAAGATACGACAACGTGCTTATAACGAATTCAACTGCTATTCATACATTACACTTCTTTTTAAAGTATTCCGACTGTACATAAAATATCGTCCACAACACGTTAAAAAGGGAGTTTTATTAGCTCGTAGATTAAAACCACCTTGGTCGTGTTTTAACTTGACCCGCTCATTAATAAAGCTCCACTTTAGAAACGTATTCGATAAATAATTATTAAAACATAAAAATTAATAATTGGACAGTATAAATGGTAAAATTAAACAGTATTTAATGAGATAGGAATATAGCCACAAACACAAGGTGTCGTATTTATAGTCTCTGATTAAAAACGCATACACATGAGGCAGAAATATTGCTCAGACGCAAAAGTAGTCCCTATAGAAATTGACTTTAGGCTCATATATCAAAACGATACGAAATAGAATATTAAGAAGGACTTTAACCAAAAGTGATTGTTAATATTACAGAAATAATTATAAATAAATAAAAGGAATTTCAGATTGCGCGGTCTATAAAATAAATATATTTTGTAGCCTACTGAGAAAAATCCACTTGTTTCATTTTGAAATTGGTGTATTGGTTCTATATCTGAAACCACAATTTGTCCTAGAACGTCGGAATTTTGAGCTATAGAACTGAAGTACATAAATTCCTATCTTACAATGCAGTTAGAAATTGTTATTGCTTTTTAAAAATATTTGGAACTCTTTTGTATTAACTAAAATTTAATACATTTATATTTATTCACTTTATGTAATAGGTACCTTAAATTCTTTTAAAAGAACTGGATACGTTTGCGGATCCACTTATATTGGCCTGTAGTGTATTTAATACACTAAGCAGTGTATTATTACAGTGGTAAATTACATAAAAACGTCAACAAGTGGACTGTATGTGCTCTAATAATACACTAGGTCTGTTTGGTTTAATGTATTAGCTTAGATATTCCGTTTAAATATTAAATAAAATATATATTTAACAATACAATAAAATAAAAATAATGTCACACACTGGTGGATTCACTCAACATGTTTTCCATCACTCCTTTTCCTTAATATCAAATCTTAGTTCTCTCACTTTCATCAGAAATGCACCTATTCTCTAGTTTTCTCGTTCTCCTTTCGGTCAGTGTATGTATCCACGTTTCTTTCTCCTCACAGATGAAGAAAATTCTCAACCTATTTTCGTCGGAGATCTTAATCATCCATCAAGATCCTAGTTTGAGTTTTGTCCCTGTTTTGAAGAACTTCTACTCCCAAAAAGACTTCAGTCTCGGAACAACCAGTATTTCACACTTTCCTGCTGGCGATCCTTATCTCTCAAGCGAATCTTAACCTTCCTCCATACATTCCTATTATGTCGGCATGTAATTTATTGCTGTAGGAAACAACAGTAGATAGCTGAATGCTTGGAACAGCTTCTCCTATTCATGATTTTCATTAAGTTCTGATATTCTTTGGACATTGACACCCACGAAAGCAAAAATGAATCAATTTCAATGTATGAATCATAATTTATTTACCAAATGCCTATACTCTACTTTGGTACATAAGAGAGTTAAAACATTTACGAAAACAAAAAAACAGTTTAAAATTCATCAGTACTTAATTTCTGGGGAGTGTTGATAGCATATAATTTATTTTCCTTTAGCAGAAATAAATTTTAGCGGGAACAATCAATAAAGAAAACTGTAATGCAACATAAATTTGTTTCGTCACACAACAATGCATACTTTGATCATTAATAATGTAAAGCCTTATTATATATCAGCCTATCATTAGTAAATTATCAATGCTATATCTGGTAGTTTAAAATAAAGATATTTTTTTAGCATTCTGACATCACGAAAAAAAAGTACCTTCAAGTTCATAATTCCCACATTCACATTAGGTTGGTACACTTTTTTTTTTCCTCTGTAGAGCAAAGAAAGTAATAAAGGAAGTAGCGAAGACGGAGAGAACAAAATGTTTATAAAGACTAGACATGTTTACGATACCTGTTAATAATAATACAATTATTTACAAACATAATAATGTACACAAATTTGGCCTTTACCACTAATAATTGCCCAGTCGCAGCAACAGTAGCTGTAATAGTAACAATTACATATCATAACTCTAAACTCCAGCTAATGGAACTGATTATAAATGTAAATAAACACATTAGACATTAAACTAATCAAACTAATTGGTTATAGCTTTACACACATTGGCTACGAACACGCTTTATGTTCAGTCAGTAGGCATGATCTGCAAACAAGTAGCAGCACGCAATCCCGAAGTAAACAAAACACGAGCTACTTCTATCAACAGTGGTGACATTAGCCGTTCATTTGTTTGTACAACCGAAATGACGACAAGAAATGGTTTCAACATTACTGATTATCTCCAAACAGCCTTCAATGAGACGGCATAATGTGATCAAATAATTAGCATGTCATTTGTTAATGGTTTACTATTTCATGCGCCGTCATTACTGAACCTAGAAATATCTAGAAATCGGTGAAACACTAGGTGAGGAAAGTTTGAAATACAAATTGTAAGTCTAAAAATGACATAGACTGAATAACATTTCTCTTTGGGAAGAATGAAGCGCCAAAGTAATGCTGTCTGCGATTCGTTCTGCGGACGAAGAATGCGATTAGCCGGTGGATTCTGCTTACAAATCCATGTTACTGCTTTGTGCTTTGGAATTAAGCTGGGTAATGATAAACTAGGAAGTTTGTTTATTACTTTACGGAACGCAATGTAATAATAATAATAATAATAATAATAATAATAATAATAATAATAATGACTTATTACTTTCAAATAAATGTTAGACAGTAAACCGTTCGGATTTCATACAAATTAAATAAATCCACTCGTAAATATAACATACTAACGAATGACCAAAGACAACATTAGCGTTATTTCATTGCAACAGCCCGACATGTCTACATGGAAAGACATTTTATAGGCTTTTCACGAAACCCAGCATATTCTACAGTATTATTACAGTTACTTTTAGAAACAAATAAATGCATTATACTAGGTGATATCCAGAATATTCGGGACTGGTGTTGCCATCAGGTCAAAAACTTACTTTGAGATTAATGACCGCCGTCACCCTCGAAGCAGTTCCCTTCCACACGTATACACCGGTCCCAGCGATTCTGCCATTTTCCAAGTGCATCTTGGAAGGTCATGTTCTTTGAGGGTGTTAGACAGCGTTTCTTCTTGGTTCCTATCAATTGTGTCGAACCTACGTCCTTTCAACTTGATTTTCAGTTTGTGGAATAAAGCGAAGTCGCAGGGTGCCGAATCAGACGAGTGCGGTGGGTGGGGTACAACTGTCGTGTTGCTTTTCGTCAAAAAGTTCCTGATGACAAGTAATTGTGACAGGGCGCATTATCGTGATGCAATAGCCAGTTTTCTTGTTGCCAAAGTTCGGGCCATGGTCTCTGCACATTTTCACGGAGCCGTCGCAAAACGTCACAGTAGTACGTGGAATTCACTGTTTGATTTGCAGAGACGAATTCTTTGTGCACAATCCCCTTGGTATCAAAGAAAATGAGGAACATGCTCTTGACTTTGATCTTCACTTGTCTCGCTTTTTTTTTTTTCTTCTTTTTTGTCTTGGTGAGTTCGGGCTCTTCCACTGGGAGGATTGTTGTTTTGTCTCAGAGTCATAAGCCTACACCCAGGTCTCGTCGCCGGTGATGACGCTGGACAACAAGGTTGGGTCATCGGATACGGCCTGACGAAGCTCCGTGCAAACTTCAACACGCTGCTCCTTCTGATCAGCAGTCAGGATCGTTGGAACAAATTTTGCGGCGACATGCATGCCCAATTCATCAGTTAAAATTCGTTGGTATGTCCCATAACCAATTCCCACTTCATGAGTAAGGTTTTCAATGGTTCGACGTCGATTCTCACGAACGATGTGTTGAACTTTGGGAACAACGTCAGGCAATGTGCAGCTGATGGGCCTACCGCAGTGAGCATCGTCTTCAATAGCTATACGGCCAGTCCGGAACCTAGTATGCCACTCAAACACACATGTACGGCTCATGCTTTGTCCCCCAAATACTTGTTGAATCACTGGAGGGTCTCCGTAGCATTTTCCCGAGATTTGCACAGAATTTGATGAAACAAAGCTGGATGAAACTTTAAACACTCACTCATCATATGTGCTAGTGTTGCCATCTAACGGTACAAAACTCTACTGCAACTAATGTCGAAATGGCAGCACCAGTCCCGAATATTGCGAATACCACCTCATATGAAAGCTGTTCAATAAAGATAGAGCATAATTTTTTGAGCACACCTTTACTCAACCCAATAGGATGATCTTTCTCAAAGAAGTCCCCATTTGTTATCAGTTTGTGATTAAACAAGTAAATTAATGCCCGCCAACTAATGTGCATGGGTAAAAATGCGAAAAATTTATGCTCTGTGATGGGAAATGCTTACATACCGTTCTGCAATTCTCACCCATAAGTATCTTGTATAGTTTAATACCTATCTTGGTTTTAATGGTAGCTTTCGGGCTGGGAGTACTTACTCAAAATTACCAACTAACCAGCATATGCTAGTTCTTCATTTATGTTTGTATTACTAGGTGGATCTAAAAGTTCTCGGCTGACTCAGAGATATCGTAAAGATGGCCAAATTACTATAACAGTGTTAAAGTATCATCCTTTATATGGCGCGCTATAAAGTTTCAGACCATAAGTGTAGTCACTTGTTTGAGATGATAGTGTAAACAACCTAGTGTTAGCCTTTTCCACAAAATGGATAAAACTCAAATACGAGCTGTGATAAAGTACTCCGTTTCAAATATTTTAACCAAAAATAAATAAAGAAGGAGCTAGTTTCCACATTAAAAGATTCTTTTTGCCTTTCGTTTTCAATGGTTAAAAAATGACTGCTGAATTTAAGGTCATGGCGTCCCAAAACCGCTACGACCGATGAGATTGCGACAAAAATCCACAATACCGATTGAAGGTACACAAGTTGAGTGACATTTCGATAGGTCATGTCCACTACATTTTACTCGAGGTTTTGGGCATGAGAAATCTTTCCGTTCGATGGATGCCGCATATGTTAACGATGACCAAAACAAAATTCGAATAAACAATTCGCAAGAGTGTTTAGACTTGTTTAAACGCAATACCAGTGAGTTTCTCTTAAGTTTCATAACAGTAGATGAAACATGGATTCATCAATAACGCCAGGGACAAAGCAGCAGCCCAAAGATGGGTGACAACAGGTGAAAGTGCACCAAAGAAACCAAAAACGGTTCCATCTGCAGAAAAAGTTATGGTTATGGTTTTCTGGTATTCTCGTGGAGTAGTGGTCGTAAACTACCTCCAGAAGGGTAGAACCATCACCGGAGAGTATTACGCTTACTAATGGAACTAGTGAAGAATGCTGTTCAGGCTAAATGTCCACACCTTGCGAAAAAGAAAGTTCTCTTTCATCACTATAATGCATCTTCACAAACGCCTGGGATTGTTGCTGCAAAACTGTAAGCCCTTCGCTTTCAAGTGCTTCCACATCCGCCATATTCACCGGATTTGGCTCCCAGCGATTACTTTTGTTCCTAAATCACATCAAATGATGGGGTTGAATCTGAGACAGACGCTTATTTTTCACAGTTGGGCAAATCTTATTTTACTGAGGGTATTACAATGTTGAAAAGTCGTTGGACTAAATGCATTGATTTACAATGTTGAAAAATAAAATACAATTTCTCTTAAATTTTGGGTTTTCTCCGTCAGGCCGAGAACTTTTAGAACGCCCCTCATAGTATTGTCTTGTTTATTTTATGTAAACTAGCCTTCTATTTCTAATTGAATTCGTAACTTTGTTATAGTCAATTATTACTAATTTTCATTTCAATAGATATATATTAATAAATGTATTTCTTTCGGATTGCTTTTCTCTTTACATCCATAGGCAGTTTGATCAAAGGGGAAAGGAGAGGTTAACTCCAGTTACCTTCAACAAATTGAAATTTTAAATTTTATACCATGTGCATAAATCACAGCTCAGAGGATAAATTTCAAAAAATCATTTAAAGACACTTTGTGTACATTTTGGGTAATATATAGTTTTATGCATAATATGAAAGTACGTGGTTAAAATATTACGTCCATATATTTTTGTTGTATGTTTGGGGCATTTAAAACGCAATTTAAATATGGCCTTCATGTTGTTACACAACACATATTCTTATCTTTTTTGTCACTTGCCGTAGTTTGAATATTTTGACTTTAAGTACACCTTTCTCAAAAAAAAAAATATACAAGACAGAGGTATCAACTTTTGTTCATGTGCAAAACACTACTTTATATAGCTGGTGAAAGATGCATGAATGAAAGTTCTGGAAAAAGTTAAATATAGTTCAAAGTTTGCACAAAATAAAAAAAAAAAACTATTTGCAAATATTTTTGAAAACTGTATTTTTGGATTATATTACATTATATTTCACCAGCAATGTTAGGTGTAAATCGATTTTAAAAGCTGGTAAAAATGAAATTACTATTTTAGGAGGAAAGTTCGTCTAAATCAGCAAAAATGTTTAAAAATTGTCATTTTTTCTTAACTTATTTAAATAATTATAAAATTATACCAATTAAAGTTAGCCAAAATTGAAAAAAGTTTTTAATTTATAAATAACTGCTTCATAAAATGTTTATTAGAATAGATAGTAGAGTTCTCCAGAAAAGTGAACTTATATTTTGTTGAGGTTCAGCATAAAAATTGTCATTGTCTCTACCAAGTGTCCTTAAACCAAATAAAATAAGTAAACATTGCACTTTACAAGCAATAGTAAAACATGAGCACTGACCTTTAGAAGATAAGAAATAGAACGCGTTAAGTTATATTAGATAGCAACCAACATCTTAAAATTAATCAAAATTGTTAATCTCTTGCATAAAGAATGAATTCATATTGGCAAAATTAATAAGTTCGGTTATTTATGGATAAAAAAATTAAAAAAGAAGCTAAAATAAGTTTCATACAATAATAACATTGCCAATCTGTTCTATGGATCAGATATTTGGAACATGACGAACTGTTAAAAACAAAGCAACAGAAGTTTTGACGAAGCATGGCAGAATACACAGATATAAAAAGAGAACTGGAAGCATTTCACATATACTTAAAGCTTTTATATCACCACGGATGGCCGAGGTCGTTAAGGCGCGGACTTGTGAGCTGTAGGTCTGGGGTTCGAATCCCGCCAGGACTGTCCTCCCTGACAGATGTTTTTTCTAGGTTTTCCTCAGTCCTCATAAATGGCAAATGCCGGGGAGGTACCCTAAACTTAGGCTTGGAACATTTCCTCCCCTAAAAAAAACCCTTTCCCAATATATCATTTTATCTCATGTATCAGTGTCCATCGCCTGCGGTGACTTAGCAGTAAAAACGGGCGTTAAATACTATTTTAAAAAAAAGCTTTTATATTTGAAAATAAAATAGAGGAATACAAAAACAACAGGAAAAATATCAAGACATTACTGAAAATTTAGAAAAATAAAAACTATAATAAATTAATAAAAAACCAAAAAGAAATAATTTACAACTCTCAACATATGGAATCACCAACACTAAACTTGATAAAAATCTGTAGAGAGAGGAACGTACCGTTGATGGTAAAGAGATTTTATTCACTTTAGAGTGTAATTTGTAGTGTATATAAAATCAAATTAATAGAGATAACTAATTCGCCTGGAATAGTGTCATTTATTATATAAACTATAAAGCAGAATCATAATTAAAACTATCTCAACATGTCTGTAAAAAAGATACTAACCTAATGGAACTTCTACGGTAGGCACATGTCTACACAATAACGTATCGCAACGTTCAGTGAAAATACAGCACGGCTAATGGTTACGGCGGTTTTAGTTTCCCAGGATCAGAACCGTTGTTTACAGGATGGACAGGGAGTAATTGTGCAAGCAAGTTCGGCTCTGGGGAGTCCGAAAGCGCACGCTAACCCAAGAGAATAACGGAGGTAAGGAACAGAAAAGTAGATGATGGTCTCTCAGGGAATTGCTGCCTCGGCTCTATAGGTTGTCCGTTAAACCACTTCTGTACTTAACTTTTGAGCGAGCTACATTTAACAAATGTGGGGACGTTATAAGGTTCTTTTTGCACAACCGTCATTTAGAGAAGGTTGACCATTTATCACTAGCTCAAGAGCAATACCTAATGGAAAGCATAGACGAATCTAGAACAAAAATCCAGTAAAGTGAAAAAACATAAAATGTGTAAAGCTAAAATACATACGCAATGCCTAGCTTTTCCTGAAATATTTTTATTCTAATTTTTTACGTATAACTTATTTATTTATTGTATGAGTTAATGTTCAAGAAATGAACGAAGCTGTTTCGTGATTTTTACGAATGTAACAATTGCATAACATTATAATTGAGTTTCTTGCGCTCTGTATATGAAAGAAAATTAATATTGATGTAATTTTCTAATTAATAACTATGAAGACAATTCCCTCTGTTATTATACTTATGATGGTTATTTAGTTCATTTATTTATTGATATGAATTTATTGTAAGAAAATGTGGAACTGTTATCAAGAAAAGTTTACGATACTGCGAATTAGAGAGATTCATTAATTGACTTTCTTGGGGTAAGTCAATGGTGGGAGTGTTTGATTTATTTTTATATAGTGTTTAATGCCCGTTTTTATTACTGAGGTATCACAGGCGGTGGACACTGGTGATACGCGAGATGAAATAATAAATTGGGAAAGGAAATATTACAGACCTAAGTTTAGAGTACCTCCCCCAGCATTTTCTATTGATGAGAACTGGGGAAAACCTGGTAAAAACCTCAGTCGAGAATGGTTCTGGTGGGGAATGGAGCTTCAGACCTTCCCCTGATGTGTCCACGCTTTGCCACCAGTGGTGGGGGTACAGCTTCAAGGCGTGTTCCTTATTTTTTAGAGGACGAAAGTCAGAGTATGCTAAACTTTTGGTTTTCATACTTGCATATCTTGCGCAGATACCGAACTCTTTAGCATGCAACACAAAACAATGTGTTGTTCAAGTCGCCTATCTGTATTTTGTTAGGGTTGGATGTCACGAGATGTTCTGGGTGTGTTATACTAGCTTGAAGATGCACTAAAAGTCATCAATATACAAAGATATCACAAGAAGCTTTTGGCCCCTTGCTCACCAGATTTGAATCCTATTGGAAATGTGGGCAGAGATGAAAAATGTATGGAGTTAAATTGGCCTGCCCGACAGCAGAGGACGAGAGAGATTTTGTTTGACCAAATACAGAACGCTTAGGAGAAAGTATTATTTCGTTAAAATGCTCTAGGCGTTTGATTTCATTCATGCTCCAAGGAATGGGGGAGGCAATGCAAGCGGTAAGTTAATTAATTTATTAATTATTTGTTTTAGCACTTCATTTGAGAATCATCAATTTCCCCTTTATTTTTAAAACAAAGATTAACTTATCTACTTCGTGTGAGAATAAATATCTTATTCGAATAAGCGTGTGCAATTTAGAAGTAATATTAACATGTATTCGTGTTAAACATTGGTTTCACTTGCAAAAAAATTAATAAATAAAACAATACACGCATATTTCGGATTCAAACTTAAATCGTTCTCATTGGTTTTCTATCTGTTTTTAGCCGCTCGAATATCAACGAACATCTGCTATGGTGCATTTATAATGACAAAATGAGGCTAAGGCTGTAAGGTCCGCACGCTCTGAATCAAGCGCAGAGCCGAACAGAACTTAGATTGAAGCTTCGATAGTTTTTCTTTTTTTCCGCGGGTGTACAGTAGGCGTATAGGATTAGAACCGCCAACATTTCTCTTGTTCCGTTTCAGGCCAGGTTCCTCTATCGCTCTTTGCTTTCTCCATAGATGTGTCGCCGAGTCTACTGCCGCAATTAGCGAGCATTTTACTGTTGTGAAGCTTAGCTTAAACAGAAAATAACAGAGGTAAAATTCAATAATAGCATGTTAATCCCTTTCCTGCATCTGCGGACCGTTCACTCTCACGCTGCCATAAAACAGCTCTAAATGTAATCCTTATATACATGTTAACTTAGTCGTTACTAAACCCAAATACATCATCTAATATTCTTCAGCATTTAGTCTTCTTGAAAGAGGGTCTATATACACCATTCATGAAACTTTTGAAATTTAAGTCGGCAAACGCGCTCGTGACGTCATAATTCCTAGTCTTTTAATCGGCTTTAACTCCGGTACCTTCCCGTCGAGTAGGATTTCCAGAGCAGACACTATCTTCAATGGCTAATGTCGGCTTTGTACTACACCAGTGAGGTGGAGAAAAATCATAAGATTATTTCATTGCTCAGAAGCACATTTTAAAATTATCTGACCATTATTCAAATTTAATAAGGCTACTGATGAGGGTTCCAAGCATTTTTAGAACTTTAAAAATATATATATCATCATACCTAAGATATAATTTTATATAGTTTGTTTTAATACCAGGATTAAGGCATACAGATGATAAAATACTTCTCAAGTTTGCAGTTTTATTGTTTTACATTCCCTGAATGTTCAATTTGCTATAAATGTGCAATGCAGCTATTTAATCTCTTTATCATGCTGCATTTCAGTTATAATAAGCGCGGGTGAAGCGATTGTGGGGTTAAGCGGATCAATTTTAAAATTTCGGTTCTAGAGGATACTGGTGTATTATTGGTTGCACCGCCCCCTTAAGCATATTATATACATTAGAGGCGGCTTAGATATTTACCGAATATGCATGTCACGAAATTGACTCTACTATGTGTACAGTTTCCTACAGATGGTTCTGCATAAATAAAGCGATGGTATAATTGAATACAAACCCAGAACATTTATCGCTATATTTATAATAAATTAAACAGATATCAGGCATATGCATGCCAATGAAATCCTAACAATAATTATTACCGAATGTAGGCATTCCAAGATATTTCCTATTGACGCTAATGTTTAAGTAACCGGTTTAGTGGCGGTTGGCGTTATGTTGGCTGCGCCCTTGAATAGGTTATGGCCATAATGCAAGTTTTAATGCTAAATCGCATTTTTCTGACTATTTCATTTATGTAATGTGGTCATAAAATTGACCAGTAAACGAAACAAAACTTTGAATTCTGGCCAATCATAGCCGATATAGCAGTGAAATTATTGTAAAGTTTATCAAATCTCTTTACTAGGGAAAATGCAGTTGTCTTCTGGTCAGTGTAGCCAACTCTATACCCTCATTATAATTCCTGAGCATCGCATAGATTAATCAAGAACATTATTCGGCAATACTAAATAAAGTGAAGAGTTCTGCTTCCGCATTTTCATATACTAATTCCTAAATGCCCTGAAATTTAAGTCCCTTTATACAAATTTGATAGCTGAGTTGTAAATTTAACTAACTTAATGTATATTCATTCACTCAAGCAATTGCTTTTGCGTATTCAGCTAATCTGAAATATTTTATAAACTATGTAACAATATCTGCCTAAGCAACTATAAACTTTAATAAGCACTTTGTTCAGAAATGTAAAATGATATCTATGTTTTGTTTTTCGCATTTGATATTAGTAAATCTTATGGTAGCGATTGTAAAGGTCGATTTTCGTCTATTTCAGTCTCATGGCTGAATAAGTATATACATCTTATATAATTGTTACTATTCAGTGTGCGAATTTCTCTCTCTCTCTCTCTCTCTCTCTCTCTCTGTCTCTCACACACACACACACACATTCATGAAATAACCTCAAACCGGTACTTGATTCTTCTCTATTGGCATTACTAACAATCGACATTCGTTTGTTGCAAGATAGATTGAAAAGTTAGATATTCATAACACAAGTATACAATTATTACAATTTCGTAATCCAGTTTAGGGGAATTATATTTAAATTGTTGTTTATTGTGAAATAGTCCTAATAAATATCACTCCAGTGTTTGAGCTTTCCACTCACAACATTCTAGAATTCATCGGCAATCTTAGATCCTCTTGTGATGTTACTTGCGATAATTTTGACAAAATGACCTTAGAAATTCCAAGTTCATACTTTTTCATTACTGGAAAATCCTAAAAACAATGAAAAGTGTTCCGCCGAATAATTAATATTAATTACGTTTTGGACTTAATGTCTATTTTGAAAGAAAAAGTAACTTTTCATTACAGTTAACATTTTAGTAAATGAATATGCAACTTCTACGTTTAGTGGCTGTTCTTTAAACAACTGTGTTAACTGCTGCGAAAGCCGTGACATTATCTTAATTTTTACGTTTTATTATACTTATTTTCAGTACAAATGTGTCAAAGGTGGTGTAAGAAGTATTATAGCAGTAAGGTTCAAAGTGTTTTGATGCTATAACATAATCTTTCGACAGTTGGTGCTGCCAACATCCAAAAATAAATTTATCTGCGGGTGAAAAGTAGTATTTGTTGATTTGTTTTATTTACAGGCGCTCTTTAATACCTCAGGTCATCAGCGTCCCATGTAATTCAGGGCGTGGAACGGTCGATAAATTTTGCTCAGAAACTTTCTTCTTTCAGGATTGAGTTCTTTTACATGCCGTAAATCTACGACATGGTACCACGGCTTTACTTTCCTTCCGAAGGAAGGATTTTTACGCCGAACTATGGCCGCGATCTTGGGTTTAGGAAGCTAGGTATGGTTACCACTACACCACCAGAACCGACTAAAAAATAGTACGTACAAACCTTTGCTCAGCTAATTCAAAAGGCACAATGTACACGGAGTGGACGAAAACTTGGTTTCTCCAATATTGAATCTTAATTTTCATTTCTGCACACACAGACACTTGTGTATGTGTGCGCGCGCGCGTGTCATAACAAGAACAAAATAATAACTTGTGTATCACTGGTGGATTGACAAGCACGTTTGTGCTTCAATTGTTTTCTGATGCCATGTCATGTTATGCTATTGCTGTTTTATTTTTATTGTGTTGGCATTGTCTTTGCATAGTAACAGCAGTTTCTTACAATGAGTTGCAAATATACCATAGAACAACGTGATTATGTACTACAACGTTGGTTGAAGCACAGTAAGAACACAGCATTGTTGATAGCAGCCTTTAAGAGGTGATGTTCAACCGCCATCATGACAAGCAATTAGAAACTTGAGCAAATGGATCTACAGCAAAGCGAGGTTCGTGGTACTGTGGCATTTGGAGTGGTGTCGTAGTATTATTCTTATTTTAAAGAAACGGTTATCAGGGACCGGTATCTTCAGATGTTACAAGCTTCCAGAACTTTAAACCTGTCGGCAGCTGATATGCCGACAAAATGGAGCACTGCCTTATTTTGGCTTAGGAGTGAGGAACTTCTTATATCATGAATTTAATGAATAAATTGGCCATCGTGGTACAACAGAATGACCACCCAGATCATACGGCCTGACACCATGCCATTTTTCGCTATGGGATTTCATGGAAAACATTTTTTCCCTCAATAAACCACAGGGTCTGTAACAGTCGTTCGTAAAATTCGATAAAAGCCCCGAGTTGTGTTCATGCCATTTCTAATATAGTTGCTAAACGTTGTCAATTGTTTATCGAGAAACAGAACCTGCATTTTGAATATCTGTGAAGGAATGTGTAATCAAATGTAAATTACATATTGGGGTAAGCGATTTTTTTGCCCGCTCCGTGCATAGGGACGGCTTGCTTTGATGTTGTTTCTCCTAAATCCGGCTCCGAGTTGATTTTACCTTTCAAAGTGCCATCCATTGCACACATAGTTCCGTATATTTCAGTGACAACTATGACTCAAATAAACAAAGGCTACAGCGAGATTCATGGCGTGGGAAAAAATAAAAATAATAGAAATGTAATTTCTCTTTATTTTAGATGAATAAATATTCGCGGAGAAAAAAGTAATGAACAGGTCAGATGACAATATGGCCCAGACTTTAAAGGCTGTTAAAGATAGCATGACAAAATGAAGAGAGTATAAAAAATGTTTGGTGTTTTATATACATGCTTACAAAGAAGGAAAACTTCAGAAGTAATAAATATTACTACATTAACAAGATATATTCTCAGCATTACAGGAAACTGAATTTAAAAAAATAATAAACTAAATAGTTAAGCGCAACTAACTTTGAACTTACAAAGGATGTAATAATTTCCTAGGAAAATGGGATTAAACATAAAATCAGAAGAGCACAAATTATCTGTTCAAGACTTCGTTCAAATGCAGTTATTCAAACGTGAGTGACTTCAGTGTCAACGAGGAAGAGAATGGTATCATAAAGTGAAAGGAAGAAAGGACATTTAACTGGGGTAAATGCATTTGAGGCCAAAAATCTGGGAATACGACCATGGTATTAGTATTATTTGATGTTTTAATGGTATTTAACATCCGCTTTTACTACTGAGGCACCACAGGCGGTTATTTGATATTTTGTAGATGTGTTGATTACCTTGTTAATTAGTTTTGCCTGTAATACCATACTATTCACCCACTATAAGAAGATGATCCGAATCACTTCCTTTATTCTTCGAAGGGAGACCCTCTGCTAAAAGCTATACAAATTAATGTTTAAATACTGAAATGCAAAGGCAATGATCCCCAAAATGCACGATGCAATCTTTCCCCGAAGGTAACTAGGAAGTATAAAGCCAGCAGTATACATTTTACGTGTATCTCAGAAAGTTTAAAGCTTACAATATTTGAATTATTAAAAAATTGACTAAAGATGCTCTGTAAATTTTAATTCTCTAATGCACATTAAAAGAGTTTTAAAAAAAATTGTTACTGAAAACACTGTGACAATCATGCATTTTTCTAATAAATTATTGATGGAATTAGAACGAATGTTTTACTTAAAATGCAGACAACATGCTATTCTGGGAACTAGAATACTATGCTAGTTGCTTGAAAAGACTTTTAATTTTAAAAATAAAAAAAAATATAAATATGAATTGTTATCAACTAATAGTGATATTTAAATAATTCTAGTTGCCATTTTCATGCATTATGTGTGTGCAAATTTTCAACAAGATCAGTCTATTCAATCCTAAGAAAAATGCACATTTATGTCAAAATTTTAGGTATCGGGAATTCATTTTTGTTTAAAATCGTTTAAAAAACTTTTTATGTGCATTAGAGAACTAAAATTTACACAGCATTTTTAGTTGATCTTTCTTAATATATCACAAAAATTTCATGTCTATAGGTTTAAAAATGTATGAGATATAGTGCAAAATGTATACTGCTGCATTATTTGCTAGATTTACATTCCTGGTTATCTTAAAGTCCTAGCGTCTGGCGACACAACTCCCGCGTACACATACATTGGGGCAGCAGAAGAAATGCCGAACGATATATAATCATTATCCGAGAATGTGAGCAAACGTGGCAAGGATTAAAGCTTTCTTAAGGGCAATTCTTAGTCCCTGTGTCACTCCTGGTTTTTTCTAAATGTTATAGTTTACTTATAGGTCAGTGAAGACATATACGAACAAGCTGAATTAAATGATAAAAAACAGTAAGAGTTTATATGCAAGGCCTTCTGTGTATCATGTGTCATTTGTTTCATCCGAGAAGTCCTCGTAACAGAGTAATGTTTGAAATCGATAGCGACTTACTTGGCATTTCTTCTGCATATTGCATAGAAATGCTGACATCACATATTATTGGAGCGGTCAGTCCTGCACATTTTGCTATTTAAACTTCTAAATCTAGTAAAACCTACATTTGCTTTTCAATGTCCCTTGCTATCCATTCTCAAATGTTTACGAATGAACCTAGTAACATTTTAGCACGTTTTCAGCCTCTGTTGCATGTTTTAACGTTATTCATTACATGACACAATATATTACGTCTGCTGTTGTATCAGAACTGAAACACAAACCTATTCACAATCTACTAAGTATATCATCAGTTTGGGATATAGGCGTCCACTACTTGTGTCTATCAAGTTTTCAACTGCAGAGCTCTACCATTTTCTTTTGGACTGATTTTAATATGGAATCTATACGATAGTTTGTTCAATCGAAGATTTCGGTGGGCGGCAGGTCCTAAAAGTAAATTATTACAAAACTACAAGTTATATCCTCATTGTTATATGGAAGCAAGGTGGGGACTGGATAAAATAGACGGTCTAAAGTAAATTATAGGGGTGGGGAGGGACATCGTGAATTACGAGAAGTGGGATGCTGCGAAGATGCATTCTACAGCAAAATAAAAGTAATTAGATACTGGCTAAGAATAATTAAAGCTCAACAAACAACCTTAGGTCAATATGCTACGGGCACCAATTATACAACAAGCATCGTCCAAAATGGTGGGCGGTTGTACAGCGTGAAAGTCAAAAATTGGTTTAAAGGATATTCGTCAGAAGGGTATTGAAAACAGGCATAGCGTAGTGAAAAAAGTCGAAAGACGCTTGTTTGACATTCACCGGAAGGAAATAGAGGTGCGATGTATGCAGGTGTCATCTCTGGAACTGCAGAGCGAAATTAAAACTAGATGGGGTAAAGAGACCTATATCATGGAACTAGGCATAAAACAGAGGCCAGTAATAGCATGGCTTAGACTGGGAGATTGGAAGGCACGTAAAGTTGTTGACGAGGAAGGCAGAAGGTTTTGCTCATTATGCTCGGCACCGGAAGACTGGGTGCACATTTTGGCTAAGTGTACACAGAGAGAAGATGCTGGGATAAAATTTCTCCCAGATTTATTTTTGACTTCCAGTAGGGGAGTAGGCTGGTATGTTGGGACTTAGCTGTAAATACACAAAACTGGCTAAACTTGGGAATTTTCTTAAATGAAATACGTAATTTTAGAGACAAGTTATTTCTATAAATATTCTTCATAAATAATGCGAAAATTTTATATGAATATCAGAAGTATTGTCTGTCTTAGGTGTGTGTGTGTGTGTGTGTGTGTGTGTCAGTGTGTTCTTATTAATGTTGTTTTCTTTTGTTGAATTAATTACAGAAATGAAGTATTTTACAAGAGTATGAATGGTCTTTTGATCCATCAGACTCTGATGTGCAACATATATACCTAGTTTAACCGAAATAATAAATATTATTACTACTACTACAAATCATTTTGGGATGGATTTATGTTCGGAATATCTTCTTTCCCTTATACAGGTTTTGTACATCTAGCGCATTACTGTTATCTTCCAGAATGTCCGCAACTCAGAGAACTTTCGCCTTGAATTAAGTCATGGAATCAGTTCCTCCCATTCGATCGCGATTCCAGATGTCATTCCGCCCGTTTGTACTTATGAGACCACCCGTTCAATTCTTAAATCAAATTAGGTTAGGTTATGACAACTAATTATGCAATTCAAATAACTGTTGATGAAACGCCCATAATTAGTTGCAAAGAAAAAACGGCTCCAAAACTAGATCGAACCCCCTGTAGTGCAATTAGTAAATTCGACATCATCTGTAGCCGCAGTGACGAGTGTGGTCGAATTTAACGAATTCCAAAACCACCAATGAGTTATCGCTTCGCTTAAACGCCACTTGCAATTTTCATCGCCCATAACTACGTTTCGCCACCATTTTCCGAATTATGCATGCGGCTTTATTCATATTCCAGTCACGTGCCTAACAGCAATTGAAGTTCGTTACCACCTGCAATTTCTCTCATGGCTAGACGCCAATCGATGGCCAGTAGCGTCGCAAGCGACACTATTGACTCTGATAAAAAGTACTACTCTGCGAATATATTACACTGGAAGCAAGTTAAAAGCGTAATACTACAAGAAGTCTAAATCCAATTGCTACCTTACGAAACCCTGCTGTAAATTCTCTTTCGTATTTTACTTATATTGTTACATACAGTTATAATTATTCAAAATATAAATATTCTAGAAAATATCCTTTATTATTGAAAATGACCAAGTAAATATTGTGATCAGCAACTCAAAGAAAATTTAGATGATAATCAAAGAATGTAATTGATGCATAATTTACTTATCTAGAAAAAATCTATAGTTCGAGATGCACCTACAAACTAAAATAGTGAGAGAAGTAAAAATAAATTATTTTTCCCTTATTTTTTAAAGCTGGTGTGGCTAGACTAATAAGTTTAGTATTCGTAAAATAAAATTTTAAAAAAAAAATCAGCACAAAATGGCATTAATAGGAACTAGATATCATATAACACATTTGGACAATTCCTTCAGCTCAAACTCTTTGCTTCTTCACGTTACGTTGCAGTAATGTACACGATAGAAATTTAGAAACAAATGCAAATAAATAATGTTTAAATTTATGAGTCAGGAAACGAGGGCACGCATATGTTTTCAATCTAAATCAAAAATTTAAAGTGAACCAGCCACAAAGCCTAGTGGTCAGCGTTCTAGCTAGTAATCTTGGGGTCTCGGGTGCGATACTCGGATATTCTATGACTTGGAGGATTTCCATGACACTTATGGTCTAGTTAAGTTAGGACCCACTAGTCACGATTCCTCTGGCACACCACAATCGTAGCAATAGTCGAAGTAGTTCCGAGTTACTGGTGGCTCGCCTCAGAAGATAGCTACGTAACAAATCAGATTAAGAAAAATGAGGGAAACGCTGAGAAAAGACAGGTAATAGAACGCGATATGTTAAAATGTGATGGAGTGATATATTAAAGAGAAGACTTAATAATTATTGTATAAATTATTTACAATATTTTCTTTGCTCGTATGTCCTGGAACAGCTGCGATTTTAAATTTTATAATACTAAATAAAAATAATGGCCTTCTGTCAAAAACTGCCAATTAGATCAAAGATTATATTGGACAACCCGACCCTTAGGGCAGATTAATGTTAAATATTTCAGCTCTGAAATAAATATATGCCTAGACAAATAAAGGACATAAATACAAAAGTAGCCAAATTTAAGAAAATGTATAGTACATTAAACAACACATAAAAAATATAAAAGAAAGACACATAAATGCTTTTTTAGAACTATGGCAGTCCCTCCATTAATATGTGATAGTGAGGGAAACAACGGGAAATATAAAAAAGAAATTACAGAATACAGAAACACAATTTCTGAGGGAAAAAAACTGTATACGAACTGAAAAACTGGAAAATTATGGCATAAGAGCAGAATTATAGACATTCTCTATTAAAGACAGAATAGAAACCTATCGAAATAAATAGCTGAACCATATTCACAGGATGGAAAGTTTTAGAACACCAAAAGCCAACCAAGAGGAAAGAGACCTGGGATACCCAGAAAGGAGATCGAGTGAACTGTGCTGTAGGTATAGACAATTTGCCTAATATATGAAATGAAGATGATGTTGATGATTTTGTTTAAACTATGTATGAATTTCAATGCCGCAAAGTAGGAAATAAAAACAAGCACTACCCCACTACAACACTGCTACGCAGTAGAGGGAGGGATGCCCAAGTTCAAGATAACTGGACCTACATTGTGGAAAAAAATATAAAAAAGGGTTATTTTGTGAAAAAGTATAATAAATTACGGTTAAAAATCACAAAATAGCGGTATTCCTAGAATTTTGTAAAAAACTACTTTATATAGTTTAAGTATAATATAAATAAATATGTTATATATATATAATATAAAGAGGCAATTAATTTTCTCCCTATGAATTTTTCAGTAATTTAAAACATTAAGAAGAAAATGAATTGTATATTGGTGGGAACTTTTTTGCACATACGCTCAAGATTGTTCACCTCATGTCAAGGCAGCTATCTCACCTCGTACCTTGTCAAGAAAATTACAGAAGCAGTTCGTCTGCTTATTCCCAAACTTTTGTAACAGAAAGCAAAGCCAATCTTAATGACCTAAGCAAAAATAAATATCAACAAGGCTTGAGAAAACGCCTCATTGTTTTAGATCAGAAGATTAGAGAACCTGTATCAGCAAAAATGACCGATCAAAGTTGTATACAAGCTGTTTTGTTGAGATTTAACTCAAACGTCAACGTCTGCACGTCACTCTAATGGTGCGGTGTTCTGAAGCTTGTACTCGACATCGAGTACTGTAAACATACGCCTACGAATATATTGTAAATAAATATTTTAGGTTGATGCTGCTACCATGTTGTTAAACACACCATTTAATACGTTCTAAGATTTTAAATTTAAGCTTTCCAACTCTTATTTCGCACAGTTGCTTGTAGCATACTTGTTGGAAGTGCTGTATTCGGAGCTGGAAGAATAAAAATGGCTGGTTAAAATTATCCTTCTAAATTAAAAGTTGGCTTACAGCTACATTACCGTAGATTCATAAAATACACACACTCTCGTCAAATTAAGAGCGTTGCATTAGGACAGAGCCGGCGTAACCACTGTTCACAATCCGCGACTCTCAGCCCAGAATCTGCTAAACCTACAAATGAACCACCAAATCCCTTTAGAGTACCTTAATCAAATTACTCCACTATGAATTAGTAGAACAAGCATGGTTGTTATATCCTGAGGTCGAAAATTGCACCTCCAGTACAGAGGTGAGCTAGTAAGCACAAGGTTGCTGTTCTATAGCTGTTTAGTAAACGCATATATGTTGACGTGTTCCTTTGACACGAAAGAAATTAAGGGGAAAAAAATATATTTGCTTTAATCTCAGGTACCACTAAATAGCATTACTCATTTATCTATTACAATCCATAACTTTCTTTCAGCAACCTAATGGAACATAAATCTCTCTGAAGAAAATAAAATTTCCTTTTATTTAAGAATAAATTTGGCATCATCTATTTATTTCTTTATTCGATCAAAAGTATCAGGATCCAAATTATAAGTAAATACATGATATATAGCAGATAATACAGGAACGTTGAATGGACACACGACAAGTGTTTGATAATCGAGCAACAAATAAGTGAACAACTACTTTTTATGTTCTCTGCCTAACAATGCCTCTCGCCTGGATTAGTGTGTCCATGTTGCTATGTTTCATTCTGTTTTCGAAATAAAGATTTCACTTAGCTTGTTAAAATTAGCATTTACCTCACCATCGACTACTCCGAAACAAACTGAGATATGACCAAGAATGGGAAATGTTGCAACCAGGTCTAGGACTCCACGTGGGGGTGATGCTTAACTGCAAAAATAAACCCTAGCAAATGATTGGTATTAAACGTTTTTTTTTTTTCGAGGGGACTAGCACAGTAGCTCTTTTGTGTGTTCTAATTATTTATTGGATATTCATCAAGCACTTGCCCATAATATCCTATTCACCGTTCCATTAATATAGTCCGTCGACATTAGCAAAATGTTTCTATGACATGTATGAAAACCAATTCAATTTGAAAGGTAAACTAATTTGTACTGTGGCTTATTATTAAAGTAGTCATAAAGGTTGCTTTAGGGGATTCTCAGCTATGACGTATTGCTACACATCCTTCACCCCAACGTTTCAGGAAATCGCACTAAGTGCTCTAGGATTTGACATGTATAATACACAACGCTCCTGCAATGCAAAATCCGAACTATTAAGGTCAAATGATGCTAAAGAGCTCCTCGAGCAATTCACCATACACTAAAGGTCTGAGTTAGATGTGTACTATATTATGCAATGTGTACGAACCACCAACGTTATTAATTGATACCCACAATCGCAAATGGCTGTATATGAATGCCTTACGCATTATTGATGCATAGTGCATTAGTGCAGATAAGAGAAGGGAAATGCCACTCAATTACGAATATTATCTTTTATCTTGAACTCTTGTTTACTGGTTAATAATAAAGAATTGATCAGATTTCAAAGAATATTTTTTCGAATATATGTTCAAAGAGAATTTTTGTCCCTTTTCATCAATTTCGCCGCCTGTGAAACATACGAAACTTTTATTTAACACGCTGTATAAGAAAAGCAAACCCGAGTTCATCATCCACCCTTTCTGGGTGAACCTTGTGTAAACAGAGAGAGATCCATAAAGGACACTTCTCTCCATATCTTCTATCATCCATTACATTTCTATGCAGCGATTAAACCTTAGTGAGCAGGTACATCCACACAGCCATCCACATTTACGCAGATCCAGAATTTAACTCCATCCTTATCATTTTCATTCAATTTTTAAAGAGGTCACTACATTTTCAACTGTCCCTTGCTCTAAGCAAGAATATAACACCAATATTTTATAAATATAGAGAACGTTAACATCTTTCCATCAGAAACTTAATTCTAAAGTGTTACTTCTTCCCTATTTTTTAAATATATTGGTCCAACCATTTCTTTTAGTGTAACAAGCGTACACACTTCCCCATTTGAATGTATTTACTTCTTAAACATTAAGTTACTCAGTGATACTCATTATTCTTAATATTTTTACAGCTTCAAAACTTCCGAAGTGCAATTCATTGATTTTTGCGCTTTGCAAGCGTTTGACACAAATTAATTCCTGAGGTGTTATAATTATACCTCAGAAATTAATTTGTGTCAAACGCTTGCAAAACCAACCTGTACAATACAGAAGCATAATTTGGCTGTCAGTTAATTTGCAGTACGTCAAACTAATGCTTCCCAATAACAGTAGATAGAATTTGGTGCTCTGAGACTGCGGGAATTTATTTTGGTGCATACAGGGGATGCGGAGGTATCTGATATTTGATATTGGTTGATAAGTTATGCTGATGTTGAAACGGTTGTAAATTAGATAAATGTAGATATATAAGAGAAAGAAGGATGAAGTCCTTTTGGTCCTTGGTTCCGAAATGGTGCATATGGGGGATGCGGAAGCCAGTAAAGCTTTCTGTGGCGGTTGACGCTTCCAGCTGCTCGCTCTTCGATCTTGCAGTTCCCTGATTCAACAGTTGAGATGTACTTCTCAACGTCGGCTATAGAGACTTGGCTGGTGTGTTTTAGCAACGCCGGGGCGTTAACAGAGTGAAAGAAATGGTAAGGAGTTTGCGCTGTTCAAGGAGAAGTTCAGAAGATTCACCGAAAGAGTTTCTTAATTCGTGCCAATCCTGTCAGGGCCAAGGAATAACTTTAACCGTAGTGAAAATCCTGTGCTGTGATGGAAGTTTATTTTCGAGAGGTATCGATGAATCCTCCCATGGCTCGGACTGTGTATAGCCTGGTAAACACGAACCAACTTTATAAGTAAAGTATTCTGGCAAGAGTATTGCGCATCCGCCATACGCTCCTAAAAAGTGAATCTGGCATGCTGTTTTTCTACGATTGAAAAAATCACATAAACGCACTAGCGAACTGCTTAGTTAACTGACTCTCTGGTCACGGCACTGTGTAGTGCCCGATGGACTTTTGCGAACTCTCTTTAAGTTTTGACTTTCCGTTAATTTTTACCGTGTATCCAACTCAGGATTCAGCTTCCTTTAGCCTACTTTCTCTAAGGCTGAATCAGCAAACGGTCTTTTGATTTAACTACATATTTCTATACAAACGACACTTCCCTTTGTTTATGGTACGCAATTCATCACGCAAACTGCAAATTTTCTTTCGAACGCTTGCCTAAAATGTATAACGGGACAATATCTTGAGTTTTGAGTTTTGAGTTTTGAGAAGGGGAAATAGTCACTGGGAGCTAGATCTGAACTGTAGGGTGGATGGTCGATCTCCTTGAAGCCACATTTCTTCACAGCTTCCTTTGCAACAAGAGCTGTGCATTGGCGCGTTATCGTGAAGAAGGCGCACACCACCACTCAGCTTTCCTCGCCTTTTCTCTTTGATGGGAGCACATAGCTGTTCAGTAGGCCAGTATATTACTCCCCATTTACTGTAGTATTCCTCTCCTTGAAGTCAATGAAGAGCCCCAAAAGATTGTGTCCATGGTCTTCTTGGTTGAATGAGTGACGTGGTCTTTAGAGACGGTGCTTCGCCAGGTTTATTCTTGCCACTCCATTGATTCTCTTTTGGAACAGGGATCATAGTAAAGGATCATAGTTTCATCTCCTGTAACAATGGTTTGCAGAACTGACGTTGCCATGGCAGAGCTCCAAAAATGCCTGACAAAAAATGACTCGTTGCTGCTTTTGGACTGAGAAAAGAAGTCCAAACACTAATCTTATTCATGTTTAAATGTTTATGAATAATTCGAGGGACTGTTGTTTTAGAAAGGCCCAACCATGCTGCTATTTCTATAACTTTGAGCCGTCGATCATCCATAATTTCTCATTCCACAAGAGCGATGGTTGCAGGAGTAAGCACCTCCAAGGGCCGACCTACACGCTCTTTGTCTTCAATACTTTCTCGGCCCATTCGAAAAAGTTTGGCCCATTCTTTTGCGGTAGAATATGAAGGGGGTGCTTCTCCATATACACCGTTCAATCACTATTTAATTTCATTGTGAATAAGTCCGTTTGTGAAGAAATTAATAAAAGCTCGATACTCCATTTTGAACATGTCACAATCTTCTACACATAGCCTTCTTTATGCAACTACATCTGAACAACTGAACACACCACATCAGACTTTTGTGAAGGCGATAATCCTTATCGGCGAGGCCGGAAACTTATGCATATACCCTCGTATGTATCAGGTGTCTCTAATATTTCACAGTTAATACAGTAAAAGGAATTATTGTGCGCTTATTATGTAATAAGCTGTTAATAGGAGTTTCCAAACATTTCGTATTCTTGAGGAAAATTGAATGTCGTGTTTTTCTTTAAAGTCGTTGCTCGACCAATCGCATGACGTCAGATCTCGTGTGACCAAAGCAATTTGGCAGGAGCGTATTTTGATTATATCAGGGATATCGTTATACACATGTATCAAATTTAGCATTGTTACACTTTCTCATATATCATAAACTAGCTACTCCTTTTCTCCGTTTCAGAAATAGGAAGTGCTCTTGCAATAAATGATACTCTCAGTTCGAAGAAAAAGAAATTTTTAGATATCAATACTTCGCCTACAAAAGGAACTCTGAAAATGATTTTCTTCTCTGCAGTGAATCGTTAGTTCTTTGTTATTATCCCACCTCTAAGTATTATAGATGAAGAATACGTAATCAGTCCGCTAACAAACAGGAAAGAAAAAACATTTTAATCAAAAAGGATTTAGTAAATATATATATATATATATATATATATATATATATATAGTTATTAAATTAAATATATATAATACTAAAAGCTATAACAGCATTAACGTTAATCGATAGGTGAATAAGATTTTTAGAAATGTAATCAATTTTCAATAAGATTCTACACCAGCTCTTACAGACTGCGTTCATGTGAATAAACTAAGAAAATATTCATAGTACACGGTAGTAGTATAAGGAAAGATACCTTTGTGTAATATTTTTTTCACACAAGCTATGTATTATTAAGATTGGGAATCAAAGTCAAATAGGGAAAAAGTTATGTTCAAAACCGGAACATGTGCCATGCCAATGCTCTTTCATTCTGAGCTACAGTGTCCAATGGCTAATCTTTCATAGATCAGATGATAAGAGTCGAAGATTCGTGGTTCGATTCCTGGCCGTGACCTATTTTTGGAATTTGATTCAGATCCCAAAGTTAAAAAAAAAAAAAAAAAAACCGCACGCACACACAAAATACTGCTTTTCAAAAGAGAAGCTACGTTTACGAAATAAAACATAATACAGCATCATAAAATATAACACCAGAAAATATATTTTCTCAGGGTTCCCCCAAGCCAAGAAGAAACAAATCGTTATTTAACTTTACAAAATCAATCAATACATATTACTACATCACACCCTTAGTAAATATGCCCAAGGAATTTTACCCAAAAGCATGAAAATAACAACCCATTTATTTTCACAGAACTGATATCCAGAATGGAAAGAATAAACCAAAAGAAAACTCCACGATTTCAACCATAGTGAAAAGGAGAGTTTCTCATTCAACTCTCTTCAAAACAATTCAATAAATCCACTTAACAACGAAATACTTCCATAATTAATGTGAAACCTTCCGAATTTCAAAGCAGTTTACATAAGGAATTCCACCTTTTACTATATATGAAAAGTAAACTTCTGAAATTACACGATTTGAAATGTTACTTGGATAGTTATTTACCTGGATCACTACGTTATCTCTTACCTAACAAATTTAGTAGATAATTTCAGGCATCGTTCGACTTTAAAAAATTAGCAAAACAAGCTGCAAAAGGAGTCACTGTCTAAGCACAAATACGATATCGATATACGAAAAGAATGGCATTAGACTAGAATTGATCAACATAGTCAAGTATCTATCTGTACAAAGGAGCACCAACCACGGTTCTAGAATGAGGAAATTGAGGAAATGAGGGTAATGTATCGAAACTTATCGACTTATTCAGGATTAAAGTACAGCGCAAATGATCCACAGACATAAGGGCATGCATAAATACAAAAATCTGAACACTAACCATTGATTTCAGACCGTTATAACTGGGCATATCAGTCGCAAAGTTATACCACACTATAACCTCCCCTCGTTCCCATAGCAATTAGCATATATTGTTTGTAGAATTATTACATGTGCTACTTTTTGACGCACTGTATATTGACCTCAAGAGTGCTTTTCCGGATTTTATGGGTCAGTCTATCGTTCTAATTCATTTACACCCTTACTAATGCAAATAATAAAATTAATTTAATGCACATAGCTTTATTATATCACGTTTATGTGACAGGAGGAATGTTAAACCTGAACTGCTATTACTTTTTCAGCTCTGGACATTCTTCTGACATTTCATGTTACATCGAATTATGGAGAAATGGGAATGACACAAATGGAAGCCCTGAGGGCGCAGTAGCTTCAAATGAGGTTTATCATTAATCCTTCCGGGAATTAATACGCACGTCATGGGAGGCGCAAACGCTGGGATAGCTCTGAAGCTCCAATTTTGTTTAGGTATGCTCAAATTATACAACTCTGTACAACAAAATAAGAACCGACACTTCTTATAAAAATATATTTATAGTAAAAGTTTCTCTATAGTTTATGAAAATGCTTAAATTTTTCAAATTCGCAAGCATAAAAATTGGCCTCTACATGTTTACGAATTAGGAGGAACGGGTTCGAATCCAGCTTGAGTTAAACAGTCTGTATGAGACATTAAAGGGGCGAATTAAAAAAAAAACCACACACAGTCTTTGCTTCTTCAATGTTTAATCTGATTTAAATTATATCCTTTTTTCATATTCGTAGGTTCATTTACCATATTGTTCATACTGCAATTAATATGCAAAAGGAATAAATGAAGACACATTAATCACAAAAAAACACGGAAGCCATGTTGGGTAAATTACACGTACTCCCCTGGTGTTATGAAAAAATGAACGAAAATTTGCAAAACTTACATAAAATGGGTGCAGAAGAAGTGAGCTCGTCGGAAACTATTAACCCACCAGCCAAATCCCCCCCCCCCCAATGCGATTCAATTTATAGCAGATTTCGACAGCAGGAAGGAAAACTGGCGTTTGAGAGCGAGGATGTGGTGACGACTGCGTTGCCAACAGCAAGAAATGCACAAGATTGCAGCGCATTTAATACGGTGTGAAAAGACTGGTTGTATCAAATATCATCTTAAGTATTAATTTAAGGCAGTTTTGCTATAATAAAGTTAGCGAACACCTAACCTAACAGCTAAAGAAAGCAAATATTTGTTAGTGCAGGAATTCTTGTAAAACTTAAAACTAACCTAGGAGCTGCATTTTTAACATCGTTCTTGCTTTAACGTGTTCGAACCCAGCAATCTTAAAAGGAAACTCCTGTTCTGTAAGCTTCATTCGCAAACCTCGCCTGAATAGACTGGCGCGAAAAAAGGTGCTTGTCTCTCCTTATAGTAATTGTATTATGCAACAGTTGGTAACTGTGGAAAATAGTGCAGGAAAGTAATATACAGAGCCGCCATGGTGGGGAATAATTGAATACGTACACGCGATGGCTTATTTTGCAGAAAATGAAGACAAATTAGCAGAGGAGAAATAAACATTTGCAAGGTATGTAGAAGGTATAAATGAACTAAGGAGTTGGGGTCGCATGTGGGATGCGGTGGCTACTCGAGATATAAGGAGGAAGAATTTAGTGATTAATTAATTTCTTAGTTGGATACCCCTTTGTTTAGGGATTAGGAATATTTATCTCAGGGAAATTCTGAAATTTGTGACTCGTTTGAGTCAGAGGGAAGGGTAAGAAATCTAGCAGACTACACGGAAACATCAATTTTCTCAGTTGATACCATTTATTCACTTTATTATAAGAATATAGGACTATTCGTGTTGACTTGGAAATATCTCGAAGATCTCAGTTGACTTCTAGATAACGCTTAGCGGTTCGCAATTACCAACCACTTTAACTGACTACCAATTATTCCTTTCCTTCAAACTTCGCGCACTCCGATTCTGATTGTCTCTTCTTACGCCCGCTTATTCCAATTACCTAACTGCTACTATTCCTTCCTCCGACTCCAACCATTGACTCCTCACAACTCACATTCTGGACTGCTCACTCATTTTGTAACTGCTTATCTTACATTTTACATTATATTAAACCTACAGTTTATTGTATTGTTAGGAACCTCCCCAGTGAAATAATATATCCAAGAAATTATGGAGCTCGGTTCGATTCTAACTTTATTGGTTCTTCCTTAATATCTATAATTATGCAGGCTCGCTTCGGTACGTTCAATTTTGGAAGATTCCTATTGGTTGAGCTGGACTAATTTTCTAAAATCTTCACACGCAGTAATAATTCCAAGAACGGACATTCCTGCCACAAACATTGGGAATATTTTCTGATTTGATATCCCTTCATTTTTCTAGCCTTTCAGGTTTACTCACAATGAAATCGCGATAGACCACGTCTTGGCTATAAATAAGAAGCATCTATTTGTTTCTAAAGTCAAGTCAGAAACCTGTTGACGTTACTAAATGTTACTGTTAAAGGGCTATAAAACATATGCTGTCAGCTAAGGTTGACATGTGTTCTTTTCCCGAAAGAATTCTTTCCTTATGGTCATTATGCACCGTTAACCTTACCTATTGAAATAATACTTTTCTCTACTCTAGTTAAAAAGGCACATTTTATGTCTCGGCTTTCCGAGGAAACGAGTTCGTGCCGGAACAAAGACGACCTTCTTCCCTGGTCGAACCGCTTTAACACTCCATTGGGACAAACGCATTCCATAGTTTAACGAGCAGTCCAGTATTGTACTTTCACACATATACACAATGACCTTCTACTAAAGATTTAGCACAGGTACTATCTCAATAAATACAATACCTTTAATACAAATTACATACATATCATATTCACATTAATTATTAACTTCGATTATAACCGTATTAATTTACTCAAATGCGGCCTTTATAAGATGAGCATGACAATTAATAAGGAAAGTGTACCGAGGACATAGAAAATTCGAAATAAAAACATAGCGGAATTAAGTAAGTGGTATGCTCTATTGTTCCGAGTCTGCTCTTGTGTAAATAAAAATGCGTGAGAGAGATTAACATCTGGAGTGCTAGACCACACTTTATTCATTTCGGACCAGCACGCCATGAGCGAAAAAATTTTAATTAACTTCCAACAGACTTATAATTGAGCAAAATGCAATGTGTGTATTTTGAAAGAACTTTTATGTTAGAATATGTGTATTGTGGTGTGCGTAAATATGTTTATAAATCACATATCTACATACATTTCCAGTGTTAGCATGTCCGTCTAATCACAATTGCCAAATTGGTGGGCAATCTTCTTTTTCCCCTAGTTGTCCAATTGTGCATATTACATTTATCAATATGTCTAGAGGTTGCAAAAAGCGTTGCAATAACTGAAAATTTTGTTTTTAACAGCTTGAAGTAGTTATTAACACAAGGAACTCAAGGGGGAAGATAAATTTTGTAACACTCATTGTTACCAACTGTTACATTGTTAGTTTAGTAAGGAACATGATGATTATTATCTATCTAAGCGGAGACACAGATTACCTGTTTTTTTCCTTTCTAATTTTTACATTCTTCACGAGGATTTCGAAATCAGTCATTAATAAATTAGTGATAATTCATAAATGTATTTGTAATATTTATTTGCATTAATAAGCATGATGGCAGCTTGGAACCATGTTAGGCTGGAAGAAAATTAATAACAGCTGATCATATTTAGGATTCCTAAATTCACAATATACCTGCTTTCATTCTCAAACGGTAATTAAATATAATATACAGAACATGTAATAATATTAATAAAATTGTTAATAATATGCAACTACACTCCGCCAAAAACGTTAAAACACAACAATTACCACCACTACTATATTGGTAATATTATCCAGAACCTGGGTATCGTTTTTTCCATGGTCCATAAATACGTGAAATGTTTCTTTCAGTATGAGTTGCAATTATTTCTCTCAGTACATATGCCATTTTTGCATTCCCTCCAGTGCGGATATCAGATAGGGCAACATAACTGGGATTCTAGCGGAATTTTAGCGGACAGCTCGGAAAAAATGGAATTCGCACACACATACACACACAAACACACATCCCCTAACTTACCCTCGTGTAAATCGAAACTAGTGGACACAAAGATATGTTGCGGCTCGCTACGGCCTGACGGCCTACACTTGCTTCCTTTTTGCAAATATAAACTGATAGCTGATTGTGTGCTACTATTTTAGCGGTTAAATTGTTGTAATGGTGGCATTTCTCTCGAACTCCAGCAGAACCTAGATAGTGTTATCTACCGGCAGAAATCATAAGTTACCAGTCATGATAAATAAAATAAATGAGTGCAACAGCAACATAAGTTGGATGAACTATTCCGAACCTATCGGAATGACTGGAATAAATTTAATTTATAATTACTAAATTATTTATAAATATTAAGGGAACTCTCATAACATGAAATGTCACTTGAACACTTGTATTATAAATTACTATTTTTAACAATGAACCATGGTCTACTACAGGAATACAAGAATATCTTGCGCAAATATTTATGCTGCTGTATTGTAATGTGCAATTTATTCCGTTACCCTTAACCAATTCACAGCAAATGGAGCAGGAACTTTCTCGTTGTTCGCTTTTGACATAACGCGATTCCTGTTCTTCACACTTTTAAACTTTCTTAAAAGTTATTTGCATTTAAAATTTACATGAGAATCTGTTCATAGATCATTAATACTTCCTACGTCAGTCGTCAATTTCTCCTGCACTCATCCACAATTAAAACAGATTTTTGTCAAGTCAAAGCGCATCAGTTTTTCATCAACGATAGCTGAAGAGCGAATAAAGTATGTTTAAGATATCAGGTGGTTTTGAAAGCTTACAAAGTTTCCAGAATGTTGTGTTTTTTTCACCGGTTCCCGTTGTGTTAAGCCTTTATTGTTTTAAAAATAATCACGGTATCTAAGACAATTTAAACTTGTGTGTATATCCCGATATTTAATACTAAACCGAATTGTTTTTCATTGTTTTCATTTTCGTTGCTAAGTGTTTTAAATAGCCTAGAAAAATAACACAGTGAGGCAACGTCATGTACAGGATGGTATGAGCCAAAAAGCGTTCAAATGGTTCTTTCTTATATTCATAATCAGTGAAACTCAGTTTCTCTTGACCGCTGGCATTCAGTAAATGAAAAGCAATGATTTACCGAGAAAAATAGTTTAAAAGCTTTGGCGTAAATCTCTACCACTCAGTACTAGATGCCAAAGGGCTTGATAAATTAAAACTGAAAAGAAACCCACTGCTGTAGCAGGATTTTAAACGACAAAGGTGGTATTTTTTGCATATTAAAAGGATGAAATACTGCATATCACCATGCATTTTGAAACACGTTTGCTTGGGTATTTTAACTCTATGCATTTGAAATGCGTTGCAGAAAGTAAACCCAAAGTTGCGTGATATACGGAATTTAAAATTTCAGTTGAAATATAACTAAATACAAAAGCTGGTTAAGTTTCAGGGTAATTTTGAGACCAAAATAAGAAAATACTTCCGGAATGAAAAGACAAGAAAGAAGAAAAAAAATTAAAAACTATACGGGATCGAAGCATTGTGAAGATCATTTTTCAAACCTTCTCAAAAATAAGAAATTACATAAAACACGTGAAAGCGATTTTAAAACAATATGTTCCAGCGATTTATATTTTCGTATCAAAACCAAATAAAATTGCAAAACATTGAAAAATGTGGAAAAATTAAGTCAGTCATTAACACATCTTAAAATTTTTAATATTTAGGATGAAACTTGCTTTAAAAAAGTTTCAAATCAAATGGTAAATTCCAAAGTTTTGAGACTAGGCAATTTTAAATATTTTATATTTATATTCAAAATTATATTTTCAAAGAAAAGAACATGTTTCGCAAGAATGTAAATTGCTGTGGCAAAGTAACTGCATTTTGAGCACTGGGAGTATGGTAAGATTATTCAAACGTGTAGTGGAAAAACAGATAGTTTCAAAGTGATAAATGTACAGTGGCATGGAGCATAATTAAGCAGCTTGTTTTATTTATAATACACTGCAATGAAGGAAAAGTTTTTAGTGTCTTTTTAACCACTTGACAGCTTTGCTTGCAATTGAAGATTTTTTTTCAAAATTCCAGTTACAAAATTATTATTTTTTAAATTTTTTTTGTAAGAGTGTTTTATTTTACAAGGGTTGAAGTTTTGAAAGTATAATTTAATTACGAAATGAACACAATGCTATAGTTAATACTTTTATAATACTTTGTTTAGTAACTGAAATTACAGATAAATGTAGGGAGGGGTTCTTTCAAAGGTCGATAAATTAAACCACTAAGTGGGGAATATACTTTTGCTGGTTTATTTTTATATACATTACTAGTTTTGTATGATATTATATTTGAAAATATTTAAATATTTATTGAATTTTATGTACACATACACAACAATAAATACAGCAAAATAAAATTATTGGAGACGTTTACATTTTTATAATTTCTATTTGACTTTCAGTGGTCTTTTAGTACATCTCTCACAGCTTCAGTTATTTCAAAGTACTAGAATAAAACTTAAAAACATTTTTTCTTCAGTAGTTCTCTGGGTCGATTGCAAGAATTTTTTTTCCAGAGTTTAATTTAAACCGATATAAGAATTTGTCATTGATATTTTAACTTTACCCAGGATATTTTTGTACGTGTAATGTTACACGTTAAGTGGTCATGTTAAAAGGAATTTTACCGTACTTTGAGCTTTCCTTGAGGTTTCTAGTTTAGTTTCTATTCTATTCCTTTAATTAATGCGACAGTTTCCCATCATTTTAAATTTATTTCTAAGTCAACATCGGAATCCTTAGATTAGTCATTCATATATACTTCTGCAAAATTAATTCTCTCAGAACAATGTAACATCATTCACTATGTAAATCTCTCAACTGTTTGGACTTTGAAATGATATCCTCACTTTTCTCCCCCAATGTCACTAATTGTTTTCATCAACTGCGGATATTTCTCCTTGGCATTGTTGTATTATAGCGAACTACTAAGGCCGGGATGCCCATAGGGCGCTGATATGTTGTCCCAGTGAAGATGATGTTGCCATGGATACGGTACAGCGGGGAAAGGGGGGTCCTTAACCCTATGGACGAATGAAAGGAATTGATGATGGTGCAAATAGTATCGAATTCAGGATTTTCGGATTAATAGTCTCACACGCTATCACTAGACCACGGAGGAGGTCTGTGAAGTGAAACAGCAAGGCAGGATATTGACATAGTGAACAGACGGATATGATTTTTATGACGAATGGTAATAAAAGCGAAGCTACACCGCTTTATGAGATGACGTTACCAAGGCAACATCATTCAATTGTCAGAAAAACTATAATAGCCGTAGTATCCGCACCGTTTTAGTTATCTGGAAGTATATCCGTTTTACACCTTTAACATCATCTTGTTTTATAGTGTCAAATTTTGCCACCAGAAGTTAAATAGCCCCGTTATACTCCAGAAACTGTGTATTTCAGGAATCCCTCCATCACCACTCAATATACTAGCAGGGCTAATTTTTAACTTCTAAATCTCAACATTGTCGGAATAGGGTAACACGTAACAATTTTGTGACACCCTGTATATAGCTGGATAGTTGTGTTTTTAGGTAAGATCTGTGCTTATTTTGGATTTTATTTTACTTTTGATCAATTGTAACTAGGTCATACCATCCCAAAGACCTCTCAAGACTGCTGCAAACCATTCCCTGAAATGACTCCCAACAAGAAATATTTATTTCCCGCTCTAGCTTTTATTTTACTCCTATATTTACTGAGGCGCATCCAACAACCGTAGGCCTCAATCTGCATTCTTTGTAGCAAGGCCAACTGCTCCAAGTTATACAGACGTACAAGATGAAAAGTATCGAGCCAAGTGCAGAATCTCCGAGAAACTTCTAGACTCTGTTTTCCATTGCGCTTTATATAAGACAGCGCCGGAAAAGAGAAGATAGGGGTAAGAGATTAAAGGAAGAGACGGAAGATGCGGGTGGAAACTTCTTCCCCATGATATGGAGCGCGGACCACCTGCTGTCCCGAAACTGTAGCTTGGGGGTCATCGGTTTAATGTTATAGCGAGACTGTAATGAAACAACAAAGGAAACTGTTTAAAGGAACTGGTTCCTAAAGTTTAAAAGAAACTTTCGCATATAAAGCAATCATTCGTTTCTATAGAGGATGAGTATAGGAGAATACAAGGTTTTCATTTCGCTGGTTAATCAGATATTGGTTTTTGTCAACGGCGGAGTACTATGAAAGGGTCTTGCCGCTTGCCGAGAAAAATGTTGTAACAGACTAATGTAGAAAATGTAAGTGGCATTCACAGAAACAGGCCATAATACGCATGTCTTAAAAAAAAGTAAATTTTGTACAATACATTCCAAGCATGTAGTTGTCCAGAACAATAAATGTGTCAGGATTCATGTCGCGATCTCCATATTGGTTGGACCTTTGGTACATCTTATTTTAATATTTCCTCTAAACAACGTAAAGAGTGTTAGTGAGTAGGAATATCGATAATTATTGGCTTATATGAATACTAAGGTCAATGGGTTTGGAAATAATGATGGGCAATTCGAATGAAAACTGTCGAACTATTCGATAATCGCGAACTACCGTTACGTTCGGGTGTTTTCGTAAACATTCGTTTTACGAAACGGTTTCCTCCAAACGTATTTGCTACCGCTTAGAACCGCTTGTATGCTCCTATTGGTTACTATCGAATGTAACGATGTGGCTATGTTGGCGCTACCTGGTCGTGGAAACATAGCTGACTTTATAACCAGCTGCGTATGTACTGCTTGCAATAGCGGGGGGCGGGAGCATGCGTAACAGTACTTGGGAGCAGCGCGATTTTCAATTATTTAAATAAATAATGTTTATCATAATTAACCCTCCAAGCAGGTAGACTATAATGGATACTTTCTGTTTTTTATTTTCTCTTAAGAACTGAGACTTAATTAGGTATACTTGCACTTTTATAACATGAAAGCTACTGCCGGTATGTTTTTAAATATATTTAAAATATTTACAGATATTCAGTCAAATCTACTACAGTAGAAAGCCCTTATCATGTAGGAAGCGCATAGCAGAATCATCATCAATCTATCATTTGTTGTTTTCTTGTTGAATTATTTACGAATTTATTAATTTAACTACTGAATAGGTGATAACATCCATCGAGCAAAACTGTACAAGATGAAAGGTTTGTCTTATATTACTGAACTAATTTGACAAGTTTTACAAAATTACAATTTGTGGAAATATAAAAAAGTCGTGTGTATTTAAAGTGTTAACGCCGACTTACAAGATTTAAGCCTAAGGCCTATTAAAGGTCATTGTGGACCATATGAGCCAATGAAAAATGAAAACAAAGTTATAAAACTTTAAGTAATAAGAATTAGAAAAATTAGAAGTAAAAATGAGATAATAACTTAAATAATTTAAATATATAGTCTTGACAAAAAACTGTGTTTCAGATAAATTTAAAAGACGAAAATTCGCAAATGAAATTGATTTATGATTTGTTAATAAAAGTACTTAAAGCCATCTAAAGGTTTTTGGAACAAATAGCCGAATGCTCATTTGTAGTTATATTGTTTTAATATACTTATATTTATGTTACAATAAATTTAAAGCAATAATGCCTGCATAGATGAAAATTGAGCATTGGAATCTATGATAGTTGCAAATGGTAAAAAAAAACATAGATTGAAGCCAATGTTTCACTGGTTATTATATTCCCAAATAAATGTTAAACTTAACCTAACCAAATTCTTGAAATTAATCGCAACATTAACAACGTCATTCATTTTCTTGGAGAATGTCATTTAAGTCTGAAATGTTGCTAATAGAGCGTGTTATTCAAATTTTAAAAACGAAGCAGTGTTTAAATTCTTAACTAAGGCAGAACTTTGATCCTGTGGTGCTGTATATGGGGAAGCCTTAATAATGTCGATCCTGGTGGTGTAATGGTAACTATACTTGCCTTCTAAACCCAAGATCGCGGGTTCAAACCCGGCCAGGGTCGATGGATTTTTTCGGGCGTAAAATCCTAAGTATGGCTTCCTTCGAAAGGAAAATAAAGCCGTGGGTCCCGTGTCGTACATTTACGGCACGAAAAAGAACCTCAAGCCTGAAAGAAGAGGCCTCTATGCAAAATTTTGTCGGCCGTTTCACGCCCTGAATAGAATGGGACGCTGATGACGTAAGATGTTAAAGAGCGCCCGTAAATAAACCTAGTCAACATAAAGCCTTAATATCGACCCACATAAGGGTAGATCAGTGGATGCGCTGACACAAGAAAAAATCTCCCTTGTCGAGGAGGAAATTCTAAGTGACAACAATATCTCATTGCTACCTAGTAATTCTCCAGTGTTGGCAATTTCGTACTTCAAAAATTGAGCAAAAATTGTGAACATTTCTTCTTACTCATGTTATTGAGAATATCTTAATGTGTCTATGCTCTCACTTCCGCAGTCGATCTGTTACCACTAAACAAATACTGAAAGAGATTGCAGAGACGTGACAACATTGTTTTCCTGAACGAACTGTGATGAACCACATTCCTCATGTGCATAATGTCCATGTAACATATATAAACAACTGTGTATCTATAAATTTACTTCCAAGACAAAAAGTCCATTAAGGGCGTACAATAAGTATAAAATATTTTATCTAACTAAATCATCAAAATTAATAATAAATATTTTCGTACTCTACAAAATGAATAATCTAAAACTTGCGCCGCAAATATTTCTGAAATGGAGGATGCTACTGCTATGCTGCTTTCACATTAGAAAGGGTTGATAATTCCAGCCCTTACACAAATATTAATACAATTATTAGAATGAGTATTTCTTGAAAAACGTTACATTTTTCAAATGGAAAAATAACTATTGGCATCAAGAAAATAAAGCTGTAGGAAATTAGAAGGTATTTTTTTTTCCTCCCCAGGATTCTAATGCAAGTAGTTTATGAGCTATCGTAATATGAACATTTTAAATACCTACAGCAGTGTGCTCCATTTAACTGCATTGCTACTAGGCTAAGATGTTAGTATTATAAATTTTCTTATTTAATGCTTTTTTTTAATTTCCAAGATAACACATGTTACATTTTGTACTTGGGTGTTTTTACTGTACCATGTGCCAGCATTCCCTTAAGAAATACGTAGGCAGTCTTCAGAGATTGTGTTCAAAATGACCATCAGCCAGTCTGTCATGTTGTAGCATTTCAGCATAAGTTTCAGAACTGCCATCTGTAATACGTCGTTTCATATCTTCTGTGTATCTTGATACAGTTTTTGGTATCCCATCAATCGCGAGAAATTGATTAGAATATATCTTTTTATTTCAGCTAGCTTTAAGTGAAGGGTTCTGTTTGTAAGAATGCCAAGAAAAGCAGGAATTTTGCTCGGACAGCAGAGAGACCGTTTTGGCAGACAATGGAGCAAATTCTCTCTTTTGTTCATTAGGAGGACGGGTGTTCGCCCCGGCAGGTATGCTGGAAAAGAACAACGCTATAATGCCGCTAAGGCCGTTGATCTGTAACGTTCAGTAAAACTTGAAATCAGACGCTGGACGAATCAACGAGTGGTTAAGCTCAAATAATCAAACTGGCCAATAATATGAGAATGGCAGAAAGTCACACTAACCTATGAGGATGTCTAAATTCATAGTGGCGGGAAAATAGAGCGTCCCTGCATCACGTGGTAAAGCGTGCTATAGCGGGTATTTAAGGACGTGAATTCGCCCTTTAAAGGATTTTTTGGGTCGTCTACTGCTTTACTCTGGGAATTCCGAGCAGTTCTCGTCAGCATTCAGATATCATAGGAACGCCGATGTTCGAGCGTCACTTCAAATCGACACGTCTTCCGAGCGGTCAGCAATCACATTGCTAGTCAAACGTTACAGCTCCACGTGTCTGCCCGACGTCTCATTACTGCGGTCCGAACAGAAACGCCATGGGATGCACTCTTTGTTAAATAAACGACGTCAACCTGCAGATAATGTGTTATCTCTGGTCGATATAATACCCTTAATTCCCTTCACTCAACCCGGCACTACCAGGTCCCGAAAACCAGCTACATCCCTGAGATCGACGTGAAGAGTTATTGAGTGGTGAGCTGGATCATAAACAATCAAACTCCTATCACCATTCTCCCCGCCACCTATAACCCCTTCAAACCTTGAACCTCCAACGCGGGGCAACTATCAAAATTACACCCCCCCCCCCGACATCCTACTCCTCCTCACGGTATGTCCGTGTAGACAGTGTCTTTTAGCTTTCCCCACAAAGAAATTTCTAAAGGAATCAATCTGGTGAAAGGGCAGGCCAATGTACAGCTCCTCTTCGTCCAATCCAACGATTTTGAAACAATGCTTGAAGACAAGCGTAGTACGTCTATCAGGATACCTTTCAGCGTACACATTACAAGAAAGAACTTCATTTACATGTTAAAACTTTTTCAGCACTAGTGTCTTCCAACACGTCCTACTGCAAGAACCATCATAAAGAACTGGCAAGGAAGTCCCAATGTAAAGAAAGCAAAATAAAACCAGGTATACGAAAATTGTAGCTTATTAAGTAAGCAAATAAATAGAACTGTAGATGTGTAAACTTTTCATAATACTACAGCTCGTTAACTACTTGCACCAGTATCGTTTAACACCACCAACGACATTTTAATTTCCTCTAGTTTTATTTTCTTGATGCCAATGGGACTATTTTCAAGAAATACTAATTATAATAATTATTAACATCCGTGTATAGGCTGTATTTATGAGCCCTTGTATAAACTTCTCTGCTGTGAAAACAGCTCATCAATATCACCTTTCATTTCAGAAATATTGTGGTGCTAGTTTAAGGAGATTCACCCTGGAAAGTATATATACACTGTAACATAATGACGTATTTTAGTATAAATTACTCGTGTAATTAAAATATTCCATATTAATGAATAAAATATTAAATTTTAATTTCATTTCGAAATGGTTGTACTAAAGAACTTTAAATTTCTGTGCAAGCATGTTATACTTTTCATAATATGCACAACAAAATCTTAAAATTGACAAATTTCTGAACTTTAAATGCAAAAATACAAAGGAATGATTACTGAGAAATGTTCTAAATCGCATCACTAGTGTAGATTGAGTGATTTCACAAGCACTCTCCTCGGAACCTTAAAACGCTAGACAACTCTGGTCCATACCGGTCGTGAAGGGAGAGAAACAGAAGAATAGACGATAACTACCTAGAGGAGCATCAAGAAGGGTCGCTCAGCTGTTGCATTTCCACAACAATGGGAAAGGAACGCCAAGGGGGCTATATCCGTACTTTACAGACAGTGAGAGAAGTTGGTGGCGGTGCAGAATTGCTAAATGTAACCTTAGGGACTGGAACTTTGTTACCTCCCTCGCCAAATTTAAAGCAGGAAGATGTGTGGACCGTAATTGAGCTACTCTTATCCCCCAGGGATGTTTACTTCTCTGTTTCCCAGCTAATTAAGATTGATGCTCGGAACCCGAGAAAAACAACTTTATATCTTCATATGCGAAAGAATCTCTCAATTTACCGCCACGCCACCATTATTCTATCGATGTACAGAAATAATATACATTCTGATTGATTCACTTTATTAAAATGAGCTCATGACTGCAAATTTATTCACGTGTAACATAAAGTCCGGATTTTCAATATATATTGCTGCTGCAGTGAGTCAGATATTGATCAAAGGGTGCAGGTCGGGCAATCATAAGCAGAATTAATGTAATAAACAGGCCACCTGAATAATAAGGTCATTTTTATTAATAGAGGAAAATCCTTCAGACAAACGTTGTTTCATATTAAGGGAAACATAATGTAATATTGTTAGTTTTTTAATAGATAGAAATGTCGAATGAACATGAAAGGCAACTTTCTTATTTTAAATAGATTGACGTTTTAATAAGAGGATCAAAAGAAGATTTGATTAATTAGAAAGAAAATTATTCTTTGGATTTTAAAGTTGTTAAGTAGTATTACGAATAAAATTGCAATTGATATAACTAAGGAAATAATACCTCCTAGTTGAGTTTGAAACGTTATGTTCTTGCACAGGTTCCCACCTACTTCTTGCGTGGGTCCCGTGTCGTACATTTACGGCACGAAAAAGAACCTCAAGCCTGAAAGAGAGGCCTCTGAGCAAAATTTGTCGGCCGTTTCACGCCCTGAGTTGAATGGGACGCTGATGACCTGAGATGTTAAACAGCGTCCATAAATAAATAAATCAACAACAACAACAACAACAACAATAATAATAATAATAATAATAATAATAATAATAATAATAATAATAATACCCACCCCTCATCCCATTCTCGCCCCCCTGGCCCCTCTGGAAATTTTTGTTACATGTGTTTTGCTCCTATTGGTTGGAACATGTAAGAAATCTTCGAGAAAGTGACGTAATCTTTTCCCTCTTGTCCGCTGACACAAGAGTAACACACCTTTAGGCCTATCTTCAAAATCGGTAGGACTGAATCGCTCCGCATTAGACAAAACCAGAAGATGATTTTAAATTCTATTCATTATATTGTAAAACATTTAATAATGTTTTATAAGTTCCTTGTTTTGTTTAGCTGTTTATATGGGACATAAGAGTTAGTTATTTTTTCAGTTTCCAAGTTACGTTGCTGAGTACATTATTGTGTATGTGAAGGCATGTTAAGTTTACTTTTGTATGTTTATTATTTTTTCTCATTGTAAAATAAATCACATTGTTACGCAAGATCGCGTGTTTAATTCCGGCCAGTGTGTAAACATCCTTAGCATTTACTTCGGAAGGGAAGTAAAGCCTGGATTCCATGCCGTAAATTAGGGGACGTAAAAGAACCTCAAGCCTGAAAGAAGTGACCTCTAAGCAAACTTTATCGGCCGTTTCACACCCTGAATTGAAGGGGATGCTGATGACCTGAGATATTAAAATGTGTCCGTAAATAAACGAAATCAACAACAACAGCAATATGGTGTCGAAATGAACATTTAAAAGATTGGTAGAGAGGCATTTGAAGTCGTTTAAGGTTAATGATGAATAATAAATTATGTTTAACATATGTGGTCAAAATATTTAACAGAGCCGAATTAAAGTTGGATCGCAAACTGCAACACTCTGGCAAGAAGGGAGTGAAGGTGAAATAGAAACGCGAGAACAGTAAAACTGAAACCAAATAGTGGCGGCTTGTTGATATAAATTTCAATTATGCATTAGTTTTTTTTATTTAATTCGTTTGAATGCATAGTAAATAAAGTTAAATTCAATATTAATTAATAGGAAATATATTGTAACACTTTTTATAGACACCAAATAAATTATTTAATTCATCGGTTTAAATTTATCTCTATTAGGCTTAACTTTTATATTAAATGATGAAGAAATGTCCATTTTATTTCAAATATTGACTTCTCGTATTTCTATTGTTGTTATGAGTTTAGCTTGTAGGAAATATTTATTGATTGATTCGATTTATTTACGAATGCTCTTGAACATCACAGGTCATCGGCGTCCCATTCAATTCAAGGCGCGAAACGGCCGACAAATTTTGCTCAGAGGTCTCTTCTTTCAGGCTTGAGGTTCTTTTTCGTGCCGTAAATGTATGACATGGGACCCACGGCTTTACTTTCCTTCCAAAAGAAGCCATACTTAGGATTTTTACGCCCGAAAAAATCCATTGATCCAAGATCCGCGACAAAGAATAAAACGAGCTATATATATATATATATATATATATATATATATATATATACATAATTTTATATAATTCTCTATATATAAAATAACTAAATATGAAATTAATAGCTATAATAACAAAGTGTAATAAGAAATGGAGGGTGGAGAATCGGTTTGAAGTTTAGTTTAATTCTTAGTAATATTTATTTTATTTTCTGATTATCCTACATAGTTAAGACATTAAAAACAAACAAAGAGCAAAAGTATTTGTTAGATACGGAAGGTAATGAAAGCTGCCTGGAATCTCCTACGAGATGCAACGAACTTTTCCCTGTCTGTCTAAGGCTTGGATTAAAGCGGCACGTAGTGTTCAGATGTTTTCTATCTTGATAGCAGTCCCCTCTACTCATGTGTCTCCATACTTTGAAGAGAGGGCGCTCTTAATGACAGTTTGAAAATTAATAACGTAAAAGTAGCGAGAGCCGGGCAAGTGCCGCTTTACGTTCTCTCTTCCACATAAGCGACACGTTCTTATCTCCATCGTTGCTAAATTGTGCGTGTATCTCTTGATACCACAAACGGTAACAGCCTCGGCACCGGTGCAAGGGACAGGATTACGACCCGTATCTTGACACCACATGGGCACTAACGGTAAAATAATTTTACGCGCGTAATAAAACTAAGCCACAAAGGCTACTGGGAGCTTAGTGTGGGATTACACCTATCTGGGGATATGGTATTAAGTTCTTCTATACTCGGCTCAACGGTTGGACGTTGCACATTGTGTCATCTTTCAGTGATGTCCATGGCCAGGAAACGCCATTGTAATGCATTTAATAATTTCATTTTACTACCACTTCTCTCTTATTATTTTAAACTAAATAACAGCCGCTTGCTAAGTCCTGCTTATTTTAACCTGGCAGGTGTCACTCCAGGGCGCGCCATACCGGCCAGCTCAAGGTTAGTAAGTCAACAGTACGGCAGTTATACATTAATGACATTCTTGTAATTTAAAAATTAACTTTTAAGAAAAAGTTTTGCCTTTTTAATGACAATGTATTATGAAATATTGCTGAAGATAAAATCTTGGAGGAAGGAAATATTGTCAAAGACTGCTAGGGGCACAAGAAAAAGTTGATTATCTCCATTAAAGCAAATTGCAAGAGAAATTGAAATGGGAGAGTTGATTACTTTACAGCCATCAAATGGACAAAGCCTATGGAATAAAATAAAAGCGAGGATTGGTGAGAAACAGGAAATATATGGTAGCTTAAGGGGTAAAGATTGGGTCAGGGAAATATATATTGAGGTTTGTGATAAAATTGAAAGAGAGGGTATGGCATGGGTAAGAACAGGAACAATGACTTGGGGGAGGGTTAAAATTTGACAAGGAATTGTGCCCATTGTGTGGCACGACAGACTAGAATTTGCACTGTATATTAGAATGTACAGAAGCCAAAGAATGGAGAGAGGAAGTATGCAACAAGAAGTTGATAATATGCAGACAAAATTTTGGCATTAACAATTTTTGGTATTAGCAAAAAATAATTTTGAAAAATGGTGTCTTTTAGGGGGGTAATTGTAAAGTTCACTTTATAATATATGTATATATATAAAATTAACAGTAATAACACTTTAAATTGAAAGTGTGACTTTATCTAAGTGTTTATCCTATTCTACTTTTATTATTACTGTTAATTTGTTACCTTGTTAATGTTACTTTATTTTTATTTTTATTTTATTTTATTTTTATTTTTATTTTTATATATATATAGTCGGAGTGATGTAGGATCCATGTACACAGCAACCGGGGTGTTAGTTGTATACGATCCTGAAACAATAATCACTCCAAGTTTTACTTTTGTAACAGTGTAATTGTTAATGTGTAGATATAATAAAGTATTCATTCATTCATAATGATATAAAGAAAATTTTGACAATTTGCTGCGAGTTAAGTTCTCGAAGAAGATTTAAATAGCTAATATTTCGGATACAACATTGCAACAATCCCATAATATATATTTCGTAGCATACTGTAAAGATGTTTATTATTGGGGAACGTAAGCATTTTGGTGAACGTTTGCTCCTTTGTGAGCTGATATGGGGCATGTTCAACTGCTCATTACCAAATAACCCTCCTTGGAAAACGAGGCCTAAATACATGGTTGGGACTCTAAGATAGTTCTAACTGAAGGATGTGCTATTTACGAAAATTAATGTACTTGTTTTTAAGATTATACATTCCAATTCTTTTCTGTTCCATTGCTATGACTACAGGATGAATCGCCTAAAACTATCATCGCGAATATTTTTTAACCAAAAATGCAATTGATACACTGTTTTTTACCAAACTGAAGTCATGACAAGGACTCGTTAAATAGAGACAGCGATTCAAAAAAGTATTATAAAATGCATTTCGGCAAAAAGGTTTTTTTTTCAAATAGAACAATACATATAGACAGTAATAATCTTGCTCCAGTGATCAGAGTTACTGACTGCTGTCTGGAAGGTCTTATGATTGATCTAAATTAGCAAGGTTTGGAGCGGGGTACCCCAGCTGCCTGATAAGAGAGGGAATGTCTTTCGATCGTGGAAACCATGATGGCCATAGGCGGGGTCTCCTAATATTGATTACATGCTCCCTAAAAATAAGCATTGGTTTGTCAAGGCACTACAATGCTATGCGCCAGGATTATCATCATCATCTTATTTTAATGCAAGGGTAAAGGTTCTTAAAACTTAGATTAGGATGGGGATGAAATGATAGCTCAATTGAACAAAAGGCAAGTCTGGGTGGTGTTGCAACAGTACCGGGCATAACAACTCCATCGGACGAAGGATGTAGGATGCTTGTGATTTTATGGTTGATGTACGGGTAGGGAGGTGGCGTCCCTTGGTGTTCTTGTCAATTAGAGAAGGGTCACCCAGTTGGAGTTTGAAGTTAAAACACCTGTATGTATGTATGTATGTATGTATGTATGTATGTATGTATGTATGTATGTATGTATGTATGTATGTATGTATGTATGTATGTATGTATGTATGTATGTATGTATGTATGTATGTATGTATGTATGTATGTATGTATGTATGTATGTATGTATGTATGTATGTATGTATGTATGTATGTATGTATGTATGTATGTATGTATGTATGTATGTATGTATGTATGTATGTATGTATGTATGTATGTATGTATGTATGTATGTATGTATGTATGTATGTATGTATGTATGTATGTATGTATGTATGTATGTATGTATGTATGTATGTATGTATGTATGTATGTATGTATGTATGTATTAAAACATATAGAGGCCTGTCGAATTTCACCGATTGATCCCAAATGATTTTTCGGAATAACATGAACCATTTTTTAAAATGTATTTCTTTCAGTAGCCAATATTATAGCCATTATTTCGATTTTAACACTATGTTTATAATCTTACCACGATACATTGTGAAACTGTATTCAGTTCCCTTACTTCTGAATATATATGTGTGAATGTATACTAGTAGAGTCAACAAGAAGCAGAATTTGCCAAGCTCCGCCGTGCTGTTTAGGCAATTTCTGTGCTTTGTCTTCGTGGAATGTAGTATATGTTCCCAGACAGATATAGTACTGGTTAATGCTAAACTGATAGACAGGCTGGACCAGGACTAATCTATTGAACAGATGATTACAGGTGACGAGAAATTATATATTTTCTATGCCTCAAAATCCTCAGCACACAAAACGATTTCGTGCAGACAGATTAAAGGGAAATGTTCCTTCCATACTCAGGAATTAGTACATTTCAATTCATTCCTGAAATTCTAACTCTCAATGAGGAAAACTTATTTCCATTCTTAGGGATCTTCGTGGTACAATGCGACGGAAAAGACCTTATTTGTGACAAGGAAAGAATTGAATTCTCTGCCGCGATAACGCCCCAACAGACCGGTCGCTCCAGTGAGCGAATTCTTGTCCTTGCTGCAGCTGATTATTGTCCGATTACAAAAGTAAAACGCTTTAGGGTCGGGGTTGGCTTCGGCCAAAGAAGTGAAGACACGTGGCTTGCGCTTTGCGGAGAGTTACGAAATATATGAACTGCAGGGTTGTTTCCAAAATGGTACTGATGTTGGCAAAGAGGCTAATTTTGAAGATGGTGTGTAAAAGGTTCCATTTCCTCTGCAATAAAATGTTCTACACAATTCTTTACTCCCCTTCTCTAATAGTACAATTGCGGATTGTGAAAGTATACAATCCCTGCGTTTTACAGACTATCCGTAAACACTGTTTCCTTCATCGTATCGGTTTCGGCCGAACTGGCTGCTATGTACCCAGTTTGTTCCGATTCGAGAAACCGATTGAAGAACATCTGCAGTCATTTTCATCAGGTGTGTAGTAATTGTAGCTCTCTTTAGTAACATGTTATATATAATACACTTATAATGTGATTTAGTGCATTACAGGTTTCTATTCACATATTTTCTCTTATCTTCCTAGCCAAGCGTGTGTGATAATATCATGTCGTTATTCATTCTGTTATTTAAACCCCGAAGAGCTACGTTCTTAGTCTTGAATGTCATAGAACGTGAAAGTCCGGCATTGCTATATATTACGGCATCCAGAAAGTAAGTCTCAATCGCGCCTAGAGACGGCACTGCTAGTCGGATAGGAATGCGCGTGCGCAGGAATAGAGAGGAAGTATGTGGTAATAATGCAGTAAAATTTCAGCCTTGAGACGGCCGTGGTTACCGCGTTGTGCTAGGAGAAAATGGGTGCTCTGATATTGTCTCCCGCCAACTGCGAAGTTCGTGCAGTCATCCGAGGTTTGCGCGCTCAAAAGCAAAGACCAGCAGAGATCCATCGCCAATTGTGTCAAGCTTCCGGGAGACAATTTCGTGCACAAGGGAGCGAGACATCTGGGGAATTGACAAGAGAGTTCTGAAATTGCTTGCCGCACACTTTCCAACACTTCTGCCGTCACCAGGGACGGTCGGCCACTACGGTCGTCGTCGTGAATATTGGTTCGTCCTTCAGTGAACTGCCTGCACCATCGTCTTACCATAATGTCGTGTCCATACACTCGACACAATTGGCGATGGATCTCTGCTGGACTTTGCTTTCGAGCGAGCAAACCTCGGATGACTGCACGAACCTCGCAGTTGGCGGGAGACAATATCAGAGCAGCCATTTTCTTCTAGCTCAGCGCGGTAACCACGGCCGTCACAAGGCTGAAACTTTACTGCATTATTCCCACATACTTCCTCTCTACTCCTGCGCATGCGCATTCCTATCCGACAAGTGGTTCCATCTCCAGGCGCGATTGGGACTTACTTTCTGGATGGCCCTGGCAACATTGTGCAGCTAAACCAACTACCCGTTAAAGATTAGATAATTGTATGAGGAATTTAGCAATGTGGCGGACTCCGCCGAAAAAAGTTGTAGTTATAAGTGCAGTTGCGACGGGAGTTCTCGTATATATACAAGAGAATAAGAACAGAGAATTTCCATAATAGAAAACACAAAATCAACTTTCCTTTGCAAGATTCGGATGCGAAAATGAAACCTTAGCCAACAGATACTGAGACAAACAGGATAAAAATAGAAGCATAATAATTTTCCGAGAAAAAAAGAGACGATATAGCATCTTGTAGAAAAGCGTGCGCTTTAAGAATGAAGGAGCAGAAAGAACCCATCAGGAAGACATTCTGAACGAGAGAGGGAGCTGAGAAATATGGTAGAGAAACGGCGACAACTTATCTACTGCTTAAAGTGTTAAGGTGGAGGTTCCATAAATCAGCATGCACCGCAAAGACGTTTTAATATTTTCAAAAGGAACACACAACGACGAACACTCTGCAATGTTTTTCTCAGATAATTTGTTACCAACCTTTATATACCTATGTCAGTTTTAGGTTTCTGAAACAGGCATCACAGGTATTTTGTTTCACCTATGATTGAGAGAGTAATTTATAACAGTTTTTAATTTTAAATTTGGCTACATCAGTTATCCCAAAAACATAACTCAAACGTTTCAACAATAGTGTGACCATTTGATGACATGCAAATTTAAAATCATATAATCAGTTACGAATTAGTAGGAATTAATGCTGCATTTAGATTGATAAAAATATACTAATGGATGAAAGCCGCAACCACTGCGGTTACCATGCGGACTTTCATGTTGGTGGCCTTGCTTCCTGTAGAGTGATTGATTATAGTTGGATGTAGTCCTGTGAGTGCTTTGTAAGTTCTACGTAATAACCAAAGTACTTACTATAACGGGATGCTAAATATAGGCGCAAAGCTATTAAGCGCCCAAATGAACAATCACTGGATCTGATGAATATTGAATATAATCTCCCAGCTGAATTCAATACTAGACTATATGATTGTGTTTCGTCCACTTTTGTAAATGTAATAATATACCAAAAAAGTTAATCCAGCTGTGCGGGGCTACTAAGAGTTTTTTCTCAGTATAAGGTACTTAATATTTTTCACTATATTTTGCTATTATATATAAAAAGTAGATTCCTGTTGCTCTTATAATGGTTTTAAATATGTTATAAATAACTATAATAAACAAACAAATATATAAAACATTAAAAACTAACCCAACTAATTTTTGTTTTATTCTGTATATATCGAAAATATACTAACAATTTACATTGTGAATTCTAATATAATATATTTTGTATTTATGTCAAAACGTTTCTAATCAACACACATTCATTCATTATCAAGTGCGAGAACACATTCAAAAATTGTTTTCATTTTTAAATTACTTACTAAGGGTGCCAAAAATTATACACACTTTCACAATAGATATCTGTTTAATATATTTCAAAGTTGTACCGAAAAACAACAGTAATGTGTGGTATGATGTTCTGTAAACAAATGCGATTCACATTACATTATGTCAGCGTTGCTACAACAACATGGATTCAAGATTATCGTTTAAAATACGAGCCACAAAAAATAATCACTTTTATACTTTCTTTAATGTCTATAGAAAATGTACTAAATTCGTTGCGCTAAAAATCCTAAAGAGGTCTTAATGCTACTACAGTAATAAAGATAATAAAAAGAAGACAATTTATCATTTTCCGTCAGTTTCAAGTATCAAAAATAATTGCCATATACGTACCAAGACCTGGGTTGTCATATAAAGCCACAAAAACAGCCCTATAAAAAGCAACGCATTCTTTCCCTCTCTGTTGGATTTTCCCTTTAAGAGGCCAAGTTTCCGACCTAGAATCGATCCTTTATTTCACTTGACAGAGGATTCCTCGCTAGAAATGAACCATTAGCGAAGATGGGCCGTCACTTCATGACACAATAAAACACCACAGGAAGACCGCCCTGATTGCTTTAGAACCAAACTTGTCTCTCTTCATCGGAAAATGGAATGCTTTCTTGTAGTAGCAAGAACCTTGTTGAATAGACTTAGCATCTCCAATACCAGAGGGCAGACAAGGCATGGCGAACAAACAACCTCAGCATTCAATTAAATTTCCCATCGTGTTTATTGCTTTGATGTTGTAATAACGTAAAGGAATTGGAGTATGTTAGTTCTTCAGGGTGTAAGAACGCTCTTACTGGAAAAAAAATGACACTCTCTTTTTAACTTGAGTACTTTCAATATAATTTCTTTTTATGCTTCCATCTTTAAGGAAGTAAAATAAGGGTGTATCCCGTTTCTTCTGGTTTTTTTATTATTACTTTTATATTGACTATTTCTCTCATATGACGTCATCTTCACCTTAAAATGAACCAATGCAACGAAACGTACATTTGTCTTGTGGTCAGGGTAAATATTTCCATTATATAATTCCTGAACACGCATCACTGACCACTTTTGCCAGAGGCGGTGGGAAGCTATTGATGAAAACAAAAGCATGAATGAATGACTAGTGTTTAACGCCCGTTTTTTGCTACAGAGGCACCACAGGCGGTGGACACTGATGATACATGAGATGAAATGATATATTGGGAAAGGATTTATTTAGAAGGAAGGAATCATTCCAGGGCTAAGTTTAGGGTACCTCCCGGGCATTTGCCATTTATGAGGACTGAGGAAAACCTGGTAAAAACTCAGTCAGGGGGGACGGTCCTGGCGGTATTCGAACCCAGACCTCCCGCGCACGAGTCCGTGTCCAAAACGACCTCGGCCACCCGTGGCTGTCAAAACAAAAGCATAGACAACCGACAATCATAAAGCAAAATGGAGGTTCTTCAGAGCATTTTGGTGATGGTGATTTGCAAAATGTTCAAATTGATTATTAGGAATTTCAAACCACAGAATACAAAGAAAAATAGAGATATATTATTATTATTATTATTATTATTATTATTGTTATCATCATCATTATTATCTGGTATTAGAAAATCGAACGCTAGCGATTGTAATAGTCGACTTTTGTCCATTTCAGTTTCACGGTTTCTGAATAAAATAGTTACTCATAAGACATATTACATTTATTCTAATTCTATTCATGAAATATTTTGCCTTCACTGTTGGCATTACTGACAATCGGCATTCTTCTGTCGCAAGATGGCTTGAAAATGTTAAATAATAATATACAATTATTACAATTTTGCAAACTAAGTTTAAAGAAGTATATTTAAATTCCTATTTTATTAGTGAAATAGTTCCAATAAATATCACTCAGGGTTTGCGCTTTCTTTCGGTAATCTCAGATCCTCTCGTGATATTACTTGTGATAAAATTCTACGAAAATGGAATGCTAAAGTTAGTAGTTTCACTATATTATATACAGGCTGTCAAAACTTTGAGGAAACGTTCTTTGCGTATAGAGGATGCAAATCATGGGTTCGGAAATGCTTTATTTCTTTATTAAAGCTCTTTGTCTACAACTCCGCTTACACCGTGTGATATGCAAGCCAGAATGCCAGCATAGCTGTCCTGTGGCAAAAGGCCCACAACAGAACAGTTGCTTAATACGCACAGTAGGTAAACATTCGCTTTTGCCTCTGGTTTAATGAGGTGGGGGCGTTGTAACTATTCTTAGTTCCTTGGTTTACTGTTGTCGTTCTTTACCATATAGTACACTTATGCTACTCACTTCATTGCTTGACGTAGCACCGAGCACGTATTGTCAGTTCTGTGTTTTTACGAGCCTTGTTCCAGGTACAGTAAAATGAGGTATTCAAACGTGGAGTTGGATGATGCTCTTGCAATCTATGGATTAGCCGAAGGTGTAGAGAGTCTTCATGTTCGTATTCTGCAAGGCTGCCAGACAATACGAGATACTCCAGGGATACATCAGAGCTGCAGGGAGTCCATCTGACGGCGGGTTGATGGAGGTATTCGCGCTAAGGAAGGACATTTTGAACATTGCATATGCTTTTCTGTTTCCCACAGTTCAGTTTTTTAAAATTCTGTTATATGGTGCAGCTATATAAAAAGGGCTCTAACAAGGAAATAAAGCAATTCTGGATCTATGTTCATAATATTTTTTAATCCTGTATATGTGAGGAATGCTTCCACAAGTTTTGACATAACTTTTTGTTACGTTCTGCATTGCTGAAAATGAGTTAACTTTATAAAGAGAATTATTCGAATTGGAAAATTTATAAAATAAATTATTTATTTTCAGTGACACACTTAGATGCATATCTTTATTCTAAACACATCTACAGCATAAATGAGAATAACGAAATACAACAGAACCTGGGTTAACCGTTCTAATAAATAGAAGGGGAAAAGCGGTTAATTGAAATGGGCCGATAATCCGTACAATTAGTTTGCTTATATTATTATTATTATTATTATTATTATTATTATTATTATTATTATTATTATTATTATTATTATTGTTGTTGTTGTTGTTGTGTCCGTTCGAAGAAATCATTAACTGTTTTTCAGAACTTTAATACTGGCATCTTTTATGTGCATTCTAATTCTAGGAAATAAAACATGTTCCAGTTTGAAAGGTCACATTTCTTTAAAAATTGCATGAGGGTCTTTGCTATTGAATGATGTCCCTTGCTGTTTTCTGACTTCAACATCAAATTCATTAACAGTTATTAATCTTTCTATAATTTTAACTTTAGTTTCTGTATCGAAAACTTCATTTTCTCTTAACCGACAGTGAAGCAAGGTTGTTGAAGTTTCACAATAAAGCGAAAAACCAGCTTGCAAGCTTTAAGGTAATTGTATTGTGAATGGTAAATACTTTTTGGAGTTGAGAGATGGCTAGCGACGTTATGCGGGCAGAGGGCTTTATCTGCCAAGTAAAACATTAACTGCATGTGTATCATTATTTATTCAAATACTTAAAATGTGTGCCCATCTCTTTGTGTTAACAAAAATAGAATATTAATGGTGAAGAGTTGGGCATTATCAACACATTTCTCTGACTAGTCATCTCTCCAGCTGCCAGCATTACTTGTACATGCTTTCCTAGTTAACGGTTATGCTGTAGTCCCGAACAAAATCCCTTGTTATACCCAGAATAATTAAAGCGCACAGATGGAATTTTAGCGCGGTTTTCACGATTAATTACGGAAAAAATTAATGAGTAGGAAGACCATCGGAAAATCCGATGATTAGTTAATCGAGAGGCGGATAGTGGAAGTTCTACTGCAATCAATAATGAAAACAGGTACGTAATGTTATAAACCAGTACTGACTTAGTAAATAAAACATCACGCCTGTAGTAGGCCGGGCTGTAATGCTGGTAGTCTTCCTTCTAGGGATCATATACCAAGCCGAAACAATAGAGGTGTTCACCTAAGCAATCATGGTCAGTGGCTAAGTGGAACCGTGCAACTAATTTCTTTCTTGGCCTCTTTTGTATTGATACGTTGTCTCTGTGCCAAGGTTTTCCACTTGATTTGTTAGCTTCTTGGATAACTCCTGTGCTTGGGTTAGCTTAGTGATGTTTTAGTCAAGGTGTAGACTTGATCGTTGAGGAATATATTAGTAACCCGTATAAAAACAAATGCAGGCTGCAGTAGAGAAGACAGCCGATAGGTTACTACTTAGTAGTAGCTATTACTTAAGGCGAACAATTTTCACTTCCAGCATGACGCGTTGTAAGCTCCGTAGTAAGGAGCGTCGTGTTAATGATGTGAATGTCGCGAGTTCGATTCCCCATGGGTATTTTTTTTATTTGTAATTTATTTTTATCTTAGAATAAATTTACTAACTTTTTTTAAATCTTCATAATTTTTCTACAGTATTCTTAATTTAATAAATATTAATTTTTCTTAGGTTAGGTTAGGTTAGGTTAGGTTAGTTTAAACTTAACAAAAAATAATAGAATATAAAGAAAATAATATTTTCCATAATAACACTTTTCTCTACACTATTTTTAATATAATAAATGTTACTTTTCTATACGCTAGCTTAGATTAGTTAAGTTTAAGCTTAGCAACAACAACAATAACACACAAATAATAATAATAATAGAACATTAAAAACAATTCATTCGATAGATTAGAATAAACTAGTTTAGTTTAAGTTTAACAATGAAAAATAAAAAATAATACGTACTATAAGCTAGGTTAGGTTAGTTTAGCACGTGAAACAAAACAACAATAATAACAGAATATAAAAAATAGTATTACTCTAATTTTTCTACACTATTCTTAATACAATAACTGTTACTTTTCCATACACTATCTTAGATTAGTTTCATTTAAGCTTAACAAAAAAATGATATAACATAAAAAATAATACTACGCCATAATACCAATTTTTCTCTACTATTCTTAATTGAATAAATGTTACTTTTTCATACATAGGTTAGTTAGTTTAAAATTAACAAAAAAGTAATAGAATATAAAAAAATAATATTACTCTCATTAACGCTTCATAACTCTTTACTTTTTTTTTTAATCTTAATATTTTTTTTAATCCAATAAATATTACTTTACCCGTTAGTTTAGTATATGTTTAAAAAAAATAGAGCATAAAAAGTTATATCACTTCATAATACGTTTATCTTGTCGTAAATAGTTGGCTTTCTTCGCTACGGTGGACTGCCGGTATAGACGCCTTCTACTTGTACGGGCAAGTAATATACTGGCCAGGAACCAATTAACTAATTAATTTTTTTCTGTTTAATTCTGTACGGCAATTGTGTACATTTTAATGCACAATATACAGAGTGAGGCATTTATAGGGTCGCGGTCATTTTCCTCCGAAACGAAGGAGAAAATCAAAAAATGCTTCAGAAAAAAATTTGAAATGTTCTTAGAGAGACAGAGAAGATAGGGACCTTAACTCGTCCTTGAAATGCCATTGTCAATGTCATTTACAGTTTAAATCCATTTTTTCAAATAGAAGTTTCAGTATAAAAGTTCTAGTACATCTATCAGTTAGGTGTGATGTGATATTGGACAAATAAGACGGCAAATGTTTTTCACCCACTTTCACTTTACTGGCATAAATTTACGTATGTTGGAAAAGTTACAGTTTTGAAGTTGTAGTAGAGCCGTTGTCAAAATTCAACACGCTTCTGAAAATCATGTCCATGAAGGGCTTGATGTAGGCTAACGTGATATGGATGGTATTTGTGACGTTTAATCTCTCTCCTTTGAGAGATTCTCGAATCACTTTCCTGTTACGGGAATTTCGGCGAGGATTAGCGGCAACTGCAGCTAATACAGTCACTTCCGAATTTTTCCCAATAGCACTATTTGATGTGTTTCCTTGCTGCGACACCTCCCGTCTTGGAGAATAAGTTCGCAAGTCGTTGAAAATGTCTAACAGGTGACTGCATCTTTTCAGGATATCGATCTCCGTATAAGTTGCAAGCTACTCTAGTGTTCTTATGGCTTTGCTATACATGTAAATCTTACCGATCCTCTCATTGATCATGTATCGAACCTCAATGCTTGAAAAACGAAGTGAAACTGGGTCACAAATGTCCTTTGGTTTGAATTGGCCTTGATGAACATTCGTTTGTGTACCGATGTCAACAAATGAGCATCTGCGTATAAACAAATGAGTTTGCTTCATAGCAATAACAAAACAAAAGAGAAGTGAAAGTGAGTGAAAAACATTTGCTGTCTTATTTGTCTATATCACATCGTCTATCGCCCCTAGCTGATAGACGAACTAGAACTTTTATACTGAAAATTGAGTGCTCTTTCCATACCCGGAAATATAGTACAGCATTCCATTTGAAAAAATCCATTGACCTTGAAATCACATTGAGATTTATTTTCAAGGACAGTTAAGGTCCCGATCTTATGTCTCCCTAAGAGCACTTCAAATTTTTTCTGAAGTATTGTTTTTTTTCTTCTTCTTCTTCATTTCGGAGGAAAATGGCCGCGACACTACAAATGCCTCATTCCTGTATATTTGAATTTTAAGATGCATATGCCCAAACACAAAGACGTAAATTAATCTTATTCGTTTTCAAAATAATTTGCGCATTAATAAATATTCTATAACATTTTTTTTCCGGAATTAGGCCTTTCTTTTTATCGATTAACGTAGAATTATCATTATCACTATTTAACTGTTTCTACTTTTTGGAGTACCAGTATTTAGAGATACTTACATGGTTTATACGCCTTTGTCATTACCTTAAGAACATCGAATTACTTTGTTTTCACTGTTCCATCACTTCAGTCAAAAATAAATACGATAAAATAAACATTTTCAATCAAGAAATATATGGCTGAAATATGTATATTGTAAAAATGAAATGTAACCGGTAAAATAATTGCTTTAATTGGTAAAGAACAGATTTAACAGAAAACAATTGCCATTCAAATGCTACAAGCACTATTTTTACGAAACACACATAGAGAAACAAGATTGTAAACACGTAAAAATAACATGTAAATATTTTTCTGTTTTTGATTAAATACAAAAAGATGATTGCTATATAATTCATTTTCCAATTAGGGCATTGAAATTCAGCATTCGAGCGGAAGAGGGTACTTTCAATAAGGTCTGTATACACAGGCGTGGTCACGGTATCCTATGATTAATTGCCATAGCCGCTATTTTGGGAGTAGCAGTTTATATTCAACTGTTTACTATTCAGGTTAATTATATTGAAATAATTATAAATTATTGTGTTGCACCAAAGTGCAAAAGATATTAATTTCAAAGGATTATCGTATTTCGATTTCCTAAAAACAAACAGGAGAACAAAATGCATCCAACATTTATATTAGTTTTATTTCAGCTTCGAATAATTTCAGGTTCTGTTATAGAGAGATAATGGAAATATATTACATTTCTATAATTGAAACAAATGCATAGCGATAACTTTTTAGATTCAAGACATAAATTTGTTAATATCAGAAAATTTAAAAGTGAATGTTCAATATTTTGAATACATTAATCTTTTTTTTTTTTTTATTGATTTATTTATGGACGCTCTTTAACATCTCAGGTCATCAGCGTCCCATTCAAATCAGGGCGTGAAACGGCCGACAAATTTTGCTCAGAAGCCTCTCTTTCAGGCTTGAGGTTCTTTTTCGTGCCGTAAATGTACGACACGGGACCCACGGCTTTACTTCCCTTCCGAAGGAAGCCATACTTAGGATTTTTACGCCCGAAAAAATCCATCGGTCCTGGCCGGGTTCGAACCCACGTTCTTGGGCGTAGGAGGCAAGTATGGTAACTACTACACCACTAGGACCGACGAATACATTAATCAAAAATTTAAACTTGCCAATAAACATGGCAATATATATTTGTAATTTTATTTAAAAATTTGTCACTGCAACCTTAACTTATAAGATTTTTGTAAATCTAGTAATATGCACATCAAGAAAATAATTATATCTAGATCCTGTTCGACAAGCACATACATTTGTCTTAATTTTAATGAAACAATAATAAATGTTCAAATTAATTATGATTAAAATAAAGGCTTACAGTGAGCAACACAAGCAGAATCCCCTTTAAAATGCCATAAAATAAAAAATATGCCTTTCTAACACATTCTCCAGGCATAAAATGCTTCAGGAGTCTTATCAAATATACCAACATAGCCAAACGTACCCAAAGAGAATCTGTATGAATATCCCAACTTAAGTTTGAATGCTGGAATGGATATTTACTTCCAAAGAATTTTCTGCTTTATTCTCTTGTTCATGATTTTAGAGTTACAAGGCCAGGTGAAGGAGGTGTGCAGTTGTGGGATTTGCTCATTGGAAAAGCTGCCCTGGAGTATGATGTGACAGCAGCCCTCCCGAGCAACTTGAACTCCTTGAAGAGGGGGGGCCTCCGTCGGCATTGTAACAGCTGAACAAAAGAAAGGGAATCTCGAAACAAGAGGGACACCACCATACCTACCTTCCAATAAACCTACCCACTCACCGCATCCTTCAGTTCCCCCTTCCTCCCGGCGGTTGGGTAGGTAGGGTAGGTGTCTAAAATCCTCCTCCAATTGAACAGTAATAATATTTTACTTTGAACTTATATTAGCTCTTGAAGCGATTTCTATATGCAGGTGTAGATGTTTTTGTTGGATGTACCCGAGTTCCCACTTCATACCCCGGATCGTTCAGGGCCCGATGTTGCCTTTCGCGTCCTATTGGTCACGGGAGTAGAGAGATGGAAGGAGTTGGTTCAAATCATACAGCCTTATTCATTGAACGCATTGAAATGTTTAATTACACTATACTTAGTTTTCGGCCACCTGGTTTGTTCTACTTTAATGAAGCGTGTGCTACATGTGTCGTTTGAATCGGCATGCCTCTCGTCTATTGCCTCTGGTAAAGCGATATTGATCATCAAAAGTGTGCGTGCTTGTGCTAAGTTGTTTCCCCTTACATACGAAATTCAAAACGTCGCTACGTGGTTACAAAAGCTCACAGGGTTCACAGCATAGCGCACACGTCTTCTTGGGCCTTTAAAATATTTAAATACTTTTGGTGAGCTCTTGAGCTCCCACACCGCTTATTTTAAATAATGTATCGCCTCTTTGGCTCCTTATTGGGGAACTCACAATCATACAATGTAATGACGCCATCACCGACACCTGTTCCCCTTCTACCTTTAACGATTTTTAAAGTATTTTCAGCAACTAAGATATAAAGGATCTATTGTGCATGTACTTAGCTTTCTCACAATAGCGAGACTCATTGCTCTAGCGATTATGAGCAGAAGAAGCACAAAAGATGACAAAAAGCAACCTTTTCCCTATTGTCACAGAGTTATCTTTCCAGGTAGCCATGAATACATTTTCGTAATACATTAAATGTTCCTGTTTGCTACTACAAGTTATATATTTAATAATTATTACTAAAGTATCTAAAGGCATTCACTCTTGGGTATTCGTCACACTCTGGTCCGCTTCCTTTGGGTGTATTGAGATACTGCGTAACTGCCTAAGAAGAGAGTTTGAAATTATTAGTAACCTTTGTTGCACCTTTGCTTTTTACTCCTTGCTGATTCCCACATGGAATGTCTGACTCCATCAAGCCTCAAACCAAATTTACTCAACTAGGTACACGTCTGAATCAATACTAACTCAACAATAGATAACCCAGCATTGTGTAAATAGTATCTCCAAACTCTACAGCTCTCACCTTGTGTCACCGATGACACAATGTTAAATATTTTACCACCACTCGAAAAGAAATGCATGCCAAGAAAACAAAAGCTCCTGTCTGCATTCCTTTAAACATCTCATCAGCATCCTGAAATCGAAATCAAACGAATCCAGACCATCAGATAGTGCAACAATTCAAGGTGATGTCAAAAATGTCATGCGTGAGATACTTTTTATCTTGAAAATATATGCAGCCTGCTTTGTACTTCAAGCGATCAGAATTTTAACACCAGCGGTATCACAGATACCCAAACGAGACTGTCGATAATGTGTGTAACTAAAATCAGAAGTCTGTTGTATGCATTATTTATTCAAAGCTAATAAAATATCAGTGCAGAAGCGTTTACACTTTAATCCAATTTTAATATGCTATGGGACCAAAATTGGCTGCCCCTTTTTTTCCTTAAACTGAGATTACAGTTATTCAACTGTTTATCTGTATTACGTTGATACGCTACGCATGCGGAATGAGGTCTATCAAGAGTTCACTCAGTAGAACAACGTTGTCACGTCTCTGCAGTCTCTTTCAGTAAAATTGTAGTACAAACAGAGATTGAGTGTAAACAGTTTATTCTTTGATTATTAATTCGGGTTCCCTCAGATGTTCTTAATATGAAAAACATGAAATGTTCATACTTTCTATTCAATCTTTCATGTACGAAAAAGAAAACTGGAGAACTGTCAGCTGCCTCATTGTAATGTGTTTCTGTTTACACGAAAGGAATAACAATATGCACTTGGAACTCGCTGAGATTGGGCGAGGTTATTAAGGTTTGTGCAGACTTTACATTACTCTACACTGAATTCACAAACTTTTGCAGTTTTCAAATTTTGAGCCTGTGCGCGCAATACAAATAAAAAGAACATTCAATTATTGCTAGGAAGTTTTTCTATCTGGGACGATTACCAGGATATTTTTTTTTTTTTTTTTTTATTTCCGAGGATTGCCTTACTAGGAATCCGTTTTCACTTATGTATTGTGAACAAAAACCGTTCAAGACTATATTTATGTAGTAGCAAAACTAACAAAGAAATTTAACACAAACTGCGCAGACATTATAGAACGTTGACGTAGCCGCGCTCTGTAGGCCCATAACTCAAATAATCTTATTGTATCAAGAAGATTTTTCCGTAATTTAAAATGATTGTGTGTTTAAATTTAACAGTCTATGCCATCCTGTCATACGTAAGAAACAAGAAATAATTTTTAGATGTGCCTCGCGTGTTTTGCTTTGAGACTATTATCATTTCAGACCTCTATGACCAAAGAAAAACTTTAATTTAGGTGTATTTAAAAAACAACCACTTCGTTTACAAATTTTTCTTGGTTATGATTTTCTTCGTAGACAAGAGTTTATTTCTCTACAGGGTATGCATAGTTTGATTTCACGCTCCGTCATAACCTCAAACGCTCCCCTTAACTGTCGGTCCCATCGCGTGTAGCGTGGTTTAACCATTAACTTGGCGAATTTCCGTGTAATTTCTGGTTTACGATACCACCAGTAATCAATGCTGCTTTCTCAGGAAATCCATACATAAGCGCTACTGTTTTCTTCCACTCAAAGAGAAGCAGACTCTTGTACACACGGCACTTACAAAGGCTTTCCTTTAGCTTCGTTTCTGGAGCTGCCGTGCGCACTAAGAAACGTTAATTAGTTAAACAAATTTGAAGCCGCTGAACTGGAAAATAACCATGAAAAGTTTTATTTACATCATTATTGAGTAGCAGAGAATGCCTTGTTTGCATTTCTATAATTTGATATAAATGGAAATAAATAATAAGCTCTAGTAAAGTCTAATCCTCGAGATTTAACGAGTGGAATAAACCATTTAGTATTTACCTGCCGGGTGGAGAGCGCTGCCAACGCTGTATATTAAACTTGACTTAATGAAAAAACTTTGTCAACGTTATGAATCGAGGTGATGTTTTATACGAAGCAGAAGTCTACACACTATAATAAAAAAGTAATGTTTTAGGACAAATAAATAAGCATACTAAACAAGATGCCTTCATAATAAACTCTTGAAATATCCACTGTACAGCTACTGTGCTACATTTAATTACTTCATTAAGTTAATATCTTAATTGTATTACTTTATACTTTGATGTTTGCAACAGTAACCTTGTAATGTGTTTCAGGTAAGCGCCATATCCAACAAGGAAATAGATTCCCTCAGTGAAAGCTCATTATTTTAAAAATATTAGTTGCTTAACGTTTTTTGCCCTTACTTCCTTAAATGAAGTTACATTTACGAGTAGCTTTCTGAAAGAGGCAAATATGAGTAAAAGCTTTTTTCTTCAGCCACTTTTACCCCAGCAGAACTATTACAACTTTGATAATCACTGGTCTAAACACACAAAAGTTTTAAAGAAAATCACACCAAATGTAACAATACACTAATGTTTTTATGAAATATTAAGTTTTAAAACATATAGCTCTAACACAAATCTCTTTTTATATGTTTTGTTTTATCTTAAATATTGAAAAAAGAGAGCTATATGTCATAATTATAAATTTCTAAACTTTTTTCATTATAAGGGAGAAGAAAACTTAATTATTTTCTAAGTTCTAATACGTCCTTCACCAGTGTTTCTTTTCAAACATCAACCCCACATAACTCAACGGCCTTGAGCGAGTTTCCATTGTTTTAATGACCTTATAAAACCGCTCACCTTGTTCTTCACTCTTCGTAGGGAAGTAATCAATATGGATGTTGAGAAAATACAATTTAACACTCATTCAACACTCTAGATTTCTAAAATGTTGTTACATTTCCTACACAAATTCTTTATAGTTCTCAGATTTCTTGTTGGTAAGAAAGTTTTCTGTCACTTTTTTGTATGCCAACCATGCCGACTTCTCTAACTCGGACATCGACTGAGGAAAGATCTCATTCTGCATAAGCTCACGAATCTGGGGGTACATGGAAAATACCTGCTGCTATCTTAGCTTCAGTTTACTGTGGGAACTTTGTAACAAGAAAGTTGAAACATTCACTATCCTTATTCAGAGCAGTAACAAATTGCTTCATCAAGCTAACTTAATGTGGAGTAGTGGAAGGATATTAGAAGGAGAAACCATTGGTTCATACTTCATATACTATATTCCTCCTTTGTGGCCAATTTTTCTGGTCCAATGCTTTGATATAGCCTAACTGTTTTATTCACAAAGTAAATATTTACGTTGTTTAAATCTCCAAATGTTTATTTTATGTATCTGCTCAACGAGCAAATAGTAAAAACTGTTATTTTCTATAATACCGATTTCTGAAAAAATGTAACCTGATGAAACAGAACAGACTGTTTAAAAATTCCATGTGGTAACGAATAAGAAAATACGAACAGTTTTCATTTAACAAAAAATGTATAGACAGTGAATACAGGGTAGCTCATTAAAAACCACCCCCGCTTCGTAAAGAACTGAGCATTGCATCTGTCGACTTAGTATATAAGCATTCGTGCTTGAATTCCCGCGACCAAAGCAAATGTAAGAACGGAAGGTGATTTTTTTTTTTTTTTTTTTTTTCCCCACGTTCGCAGTTGACTTCATTGCATGCCACTTTTTCACCTAATCACACCTGCTCTTTGCAGAAACACTAATATCAGAAATTTGTCTGAAAATTCTCCCACAACGTTTAGTGAAACAGGTACGCATTTACGCCTTTAAGAAGAGAATTGTTTGTTGCAGAATGTACATCTCTCATGGTACGGCTGTGAACACTTCCTCAAGGCGCTCTGGAAATAGCCACCGCTTATGAATTGTAATAACATAACTTTCTTCCTTTCCTTTTTCTCTGTCTTTTTGCCTCATTATCTGGCTCGCCGTGGCCTTTGTTGTATGCACGATCGAGGTTTGTCTTGCCATGCCTGAGCTAGTGTTTCGTAAACTACCCCACAGTCGATTTTTTTTTAAATATTGCATGCCTATGTGTGATAGTTTTCCAACAAATATTCCCAAATTACCTTATTTTATCAAACTTTGTAGTTCGACATAACTCTTGAGACAAAATTTTGAACAAAAGCTCAATTTGAAGCTCACATCCTGTCAATTGCCGTTCTTGCACGAGCTCCTGCGTATCCTTTTAAGTACCGCACTGTCCTCTTTCTTTACTTACCAAGTTCTGCACATTGAAGTCTTTGTTAATCTTTTTGGTTCCTATTGGTTGGGGCACACTAAGTAACTATGTGACGTCTATGTTTTCTTTTTCTTTTTTTTTTTCCCTCCCTCCCTCCAGTTTCCTTGGGGCTAAACAAGTTTTGACATTACTCTAAATTGTAAGTACTGCTGACCCAATGACCAAGATAATACAGGTGAGATAAATCCTACTAAACCCAACCCTTTGTAAACATATTATGATCAAGTCTGTGTGATAAATGTTTAATGTATGTATATTTTAGATTTTTATTTTGTACACCATTGCAGATTGTAAGAATATTTCCAGTATTTCGTTAAGAAGACACCCAAGTTATTGGGGTTCATGGACGAAAGGAACACAAACTTATAATTATTGTTCCTTATTTCTAAGAGAGACTTTCAAATGTCGTTACGGACTGAGAGCTTTCACAATGAGGATAGGAGGGGGGGAACAGATATTTTATGATTTTTCATCGGGAGAGTCGCCGAAGGGGCAATAAACTTTGATCAGCCAAGATGCAACTAGTGACCTTGTTCTCAAGGACAAGCAATGGTATTGTGGAAATAATCAAACTCGTAAAAATCGCAGAATTTCGTTTCCAATCCGTGTATAGAAAAATCAGAATTAAGTAACAGTCAATAGGATGGAGCGACAAGGAAGAAGCAATTAAAATAATTCTTTAAGCAAGACATCTAAAAAAGACAGCGTCCTGATTGGTAGACCGTAATAGACATATATTATAGCAGGATTCGAGACCCCGAAGGGAGGAGTTTTTATTTTAGTTAATTAAGTTCGTGAGATATGGGTAATGAATGAATAGTGTTTAACGTTTTTACCACTGAAGCACCACAGGCGGTGGGTACTGATGATACATTAAATGAAATGATATATTAGGAAAGGATTTTAAGGAAGGAAACGTTCCAGGCCTAAGTTTACCATTTTTGAGGTCTGAGGAAAACCTGGAAAAAAACCTCAGTCAGGTGGGAAGGTCCTGGAGGAAATCGAACCCCAGACCTCCCGCTCACGAGTGTTAAGAGACCGAGCGCATTTAGGGAACTGCTAATATTCATTACCCTGTCTGTACACACGAAATATATAAAGTTAGCACGAAATCTGTATTCAAACATGATGCGGATGATATACAACTCGTAAAATATTGCATAGAGCTATGTAAAAACGCTCCCCAATTATTCACATATTTCCATGTCGTATTATTAGCGAATTCCGAATGAATTGTGATTGTACCCAAGAAAGGACAATAGAAATTTTATTCAAATCTCCATTCAAATATGTGTGTAATATATATGTCCGTTAATGGTCCACTAGCCGCATTTTTTTTCTTAATGAAACTCGGTATAAGTCATTAAAATTAATTAATGAAAATGGTTTCCAAAAAATCAGGGAATTCAGATTATTAGCAGCGGAGTTTTACCTGTAATCCAAAATTTAAAAATCGCTCTAGTGGCACCAATATTTGTTTTTTTTTTTCAATTAAATAAAATAAGAAAAATAGTCTCCGAAAAGTAGGAAAGTCGGACCGTTAGGAGTAGAAGTTTACTAGAAAACCGAAATTTAAAAAGGCTCTCGCGTTTAATTTTCTTTTGATTGCTTGAAAATAAAATGACAAATTAATTTAACTTATAAACTGTATTTATAATGATACATGTTTTTTTTAATTTGAAAAGGCATTGTTATGAAGATAGAAAATGTGAAATATTAATCTAATATGCGTGTGAGAATTACAATAGGTAAGAGGGTTTTAAAATAACATTCAGAAAATGTTTTCGTTACACTTTTTACTACAATAATATTTAAATTAAACTTCAAAGTCACTGAAAATCGACTACTTTCGATTTTTTGTGTATATTTGCTTAGATATTGTAATTGCTTTTAAGTAGTAACTTTTCTTAATTATATATATGACCTTCTCTTCTTAAATACATAAGGTTTCTTTTTGTTATTTCTATTTTAGTGAACGTAAAGATGATAACAAGGGCTCAGGCCCGGTTACATTTAAAAATGTTTAAAAATAGCCACACAGAATAACTTTGCCTCTCAGTGGTCATATATTGATATAATACCATTAATTTTTGTGGTTTAATTTCTACAATAACAATAACAACAATAAGCAGTAGCAGTAGCAGTAGCAGTAATGATTCTAAAATGTAATTTATCTTTTATAATTCTGATAGATTGCAAGAATTTGAATTTTTTTCCCTTTACTTTTGAAAATTGAGAGTAATTTCACTAAAGACATCTATTTTCAAGTGATTTGGAAGGGGGGGAACAGACAAATCTAATTAAGTATTGTATATAGTTCAGTTTTTTGTTTTGTTGGTTAACTGTAGAGTTCTCTCTCTCTCTCTATCTTTCTCTGTCTTTTATGGACACTCTTTAACAGCTCACGTCATCAGCGTCCCATTCAATTCAGGGCCTGAAACGGCCGACAAATTTTGCTCAGAGGCCTCTTATCAGGCTTGAGGTTCTTTTTCGTGCCGTAAATGTACGACATGGAACCCACGGCTTTACCTCCCTTCCGAAGGAAGTCATATTTAAGATTTTTACGCCCGAAAAATCCATCGATCCTGGCCGGGCTTGAACCTGCGACCTTGGGTTTAGAAACTGTAGTTTACCATGCTAATTAACATGCAGTAATTTGCATTTCATATTTTTTTTAAAAGTATTCTACTTGCTGAGGAATTCGCTCAGTTTATGCAGTTCCTGCGCCACGGACTTTTGATTTCTTGAAACAGCTTAGTTATAATTTGCATTCATTCAACGGATTAACCATTTCTTCTCTGTAGAAATGTTAACTATGTGATAATAAATAGTTCTGATTTACTGAATTGCTACTGAAAGTTAAACGCATATTGTTAATAATATTTTTTGGCAAATTGATGGATAAAAGACGTACTTCACAGCATTCTGCAACAGCATACAATATGCGAAGATTGAATTGAGCTCTTCAAGTGAGCTCTTGACCTCATTGATTTTCTGAACTTACACAATATGGAGAATGTCAAGAGTGAATCTACAAAAGCAGACTATATATCCGAGTAGAGCTGAAAAACAAAATCCGATTACATTGCCTTCATATTTCAAGGAAATCTATGACAGTGTTGTCTTAAGCAGGCACCAAAATACTTGGAATAATAAGGTAAACAGTTTTAGCACCCACTTTCCTATTACGGTTAAATAAATGTAAGGAACTGAAGTGAGTTTTTGTCCAAAATCTGCCAAAAAAGGGGCAATCTTTTTTGCTGCACGGTTCCTTGAACCATTGGGCGTCCATAGAGAGTCAACATTTGCATATCCCTCCCCCTTTTCCTTTCCGGCCTTCCTGTAACCATTTACAGAGCTCCGAGTCCTTTTTCAACCTGCCACACCCCCCTCAGTACAGTAGTGTGGAATGAGATACGCAACTGTCTAATACAGAAGCAAGAACTCGCCAGCACCTAAAGGAAGTGGGCGATATATGGTGCTGATATGCAAATAGTGAAGGAAGAATGTGTCAATCATATAGTAAAAAGATAAACTACAGTTTTCCTCAAGCTAAAGAAATACTACTGACACTATTGTGGCTGTGGTAAGCTGCAGTTAGAAACTATAGAAAGACTAACCAGAAGCATCTGCCATATACGCTGCAGATCAACATACCAGAAGCAGAACATCAAACAGACCCTTGGTGTTTCTATAATATGAGCACAGCTCTCGGTGAGACCCTGCAGAGCCATTACAAGATGTCTGTTTAGTTCGATGATAGTAAGGTTAGGAGAATTCTGCCCTTCTATCAAAGTCCAGCTTGCACTGAACTACTGACATGCTGTGGGCTGCAGGGACACAACATTTAAATGATAGTGTTCACTCACTCATTTGGAAAAACTGTCTCAAAGAAAAGTTTATTTCTAAGAAGCGGCTAGAAATTTGAGCATTAAATTGTGTTTCTGCTTTAAATATGGGCTGTTCAGCTTCTCAGGAGCTGAGATCTGTGGTAAGAAGTGAGAAATGTTCGGCAGATGCTTCAAAGATCAGGAAGACCCGGGATACGACTCGACTCTACGAGAGCAGGTCAGTTGACACAGCAGGAAATGACCTGCAGGAGGCATAAGTAGCACAATAGCCGCACATAAGGACACAAAGAGAATTATTTACTCGCATAACTAAATCAGGAGGGTTCTGATATGTAAAGCGCACAATTTACTGTTTCCCAACATCTTTTTTTATAAAACAGCGTTTATCTTAAAACTTCATTTTCACACTTTTAAAATGTCCCACACGTCTCAGTTTTTTTTAAATTAAATTAAAATTTTCCAGAATATGCAGAAATATCCAATGTAATATTCTATAAGACAAAATACATGCTAACATCAATAATAATTTCAAAACAATCCTATGAAAAATGATTACTTTTAAAGATCATATGTTGTATAGCTTAAAACATTTATCACAGTTCATTCATCAAATTAATTTAAAATATATTTTCATACAATTTTTGTATGTGGTTCAGAGATCCAATTGCAAAAATGCCAACCAATGTTTTCAACTCAAGAGGATCGTGGGACATTTTGAGTATGCGACATAATAAAACACATGAAATAATTTACAGTTCACAAAGTAGTTATTCAATTTGAAATAAATTTGTTACACATATTAAATTTACAGCCATGCAATCAAAATAAACTTTTTGGAAATATCCACACAAAAATGTGGAACTTAAAATTCAGTCCCAGTGTCCCAAATGACTAAAGTTTAATATTATTTCGCATTTACAGTATGCTAGTCGTATCACCTGTACTAGGCCGCTCCCATTACCAGCGTTATAGCGCAACCACCGTTTCAAAAAGAAATGCATAAGTAATTCTGATCTCATGGAACGATAGCCTTCGATTGACTGCGTAATGAGGAGAGTTCGGCTATAAACCGCACGTTTACAAGGTACAGGAATGCAAACTGACTTTCACAAGCTTGGGTGAAATATGTGTGCATGTACTTTGTCATGAGTTTTATTTGCTTCCATCACGCTATGCACGTTCATTATAATGACACTTCTGTCGACCATCTACCGGTTACAACACTTTGAGGCCGAGGGACTGAAAATTGTCAGTACAGATGTGGGTTGTTACGAAATTATTAAACATTCCTTCCAATTTTTTTATAATTTTCAATAATATTTACATATTTGTTTTACAAACGCTACAAAGAAGATCAATACCGCGATAAATATACAATTATTTCTATCGCCCTTTTTTTTAATATGGATATGGCGAGAGTGTGTATCACTACTTGGACAGATAAAAGTTTTCAAGCTAAATTAATAAAGAACAGAGAATTTAATAAACAAACACATATTTATTTATAAATGACATTAAAGTATATGATAATCGGTTATCAAATATGGATTCCTTTAAATAAGAGAGGTACCCATTTCATTTAATTCAGATTATAAAAGTTAATATAAGAAACAAAAATTAAAATAAAATTAATACAAAAAATCAGCAAGTAAGCAAGGATGTAGCTTGTCGCCTCTGCTTTTTAATATTCGAAAATTCTGATTAGTAGTTTAGTAAATATGGAATTAATAAAGTACTTACCATATAGGGTGTAACAAAAAGATACGTCAAAACTTTGGAGCAACATATAGAAGGTGAAAATATGTTACATGAAAACAGGCCTTTGTCTACAACTCCGCTTAAACGATGTGATTGCCAGCATAGCTGTCCTGTGGCATAACCCCACAATAGAACATTTGCTTAATACATAAAGTGGGTAAAAATTCGCCTTTACCTCTAGTTAAATGGGCTGGTTGTCTTGTAAATACTCTTAGATCCTAGGTTCACCGCTGTTGTGGTCGTTCTGTACCATGCAGTTCGCTTGTTATGCTTAAAGTAGCACCGAGCATGTAGTGTCAGTTCTGTGTGTTTACGGATCTCATTGCAGGTAAAAATGAAATATTCAAACGTGGAGTTGGCAGATGCTCTTGTGATCTATGAATTAGCCGAATGTGTAGAGAGTCTTCGTGCTCGTATTCTGCAAGATTGCCAGACAATACGAGATACTCCAGGGTTACACCAGCGCATCAGGGAGTTCGTGTGACGGCGGGTTGATCAATGAATCCATGCTAACGGAGGACATTTTGAACTTTTCTATGATTTTCTGTTTCCAATGGTTACGTTCTTTAATATTCTGCTATAGGTGTAAGAAAAGGATTCTAACAAGGATATAAGGCAGTTCTAGATACATGTTCATGTTATATTTTTATCCTGATTATGTTAGGAATGTTTCCCCAAAGTTTTGACATATCTTTTTGTCATATTCTGTATATATGCGGGAAATCAGAGTATAATTTCTAAAAATGAAAGGATATTTTAAAAAAGTATACTTAATCGAAAATTTTTTGCATAATTTAGCACTGTTCTCTAAAAACACAAAAAGTTGTGGACTTCTGGAAATCAATATAAAAAAAGAAGTAAGATTATTGTTGAAAATAAAGTAACTAAAGAAGTTACGTTTTCAGGTTCAGGCAGTAGGTAGCGCTTGAGACTAACATTCAGAGTTACGGATCCAAAATTAGAAACAATGCTAAACAAACAACAACAAAAAAAACACTTCACGAGAGTCTATGGTAAGCATGTGGCAATTGTGCCTTGCCATATTAAACGGTGACATGCTGGGTTTCCGTCTTTCGGCAAGGGGAAGATGCGTCAGGTGCAGAACACCCTGACACTGCAGCTCAATTGAGTGGAATTGATATAATTTTGGCTAGAGGTGTATAGGCGATGGACAGTGAGAAAATTAGCCTCAGAAATGGAAATAGCCCATCCGGCAGTGTTTCACATGTTGAAAATACTTGTTTTGTTAACACTGCATTCCATTGGGTGTCTCCATGAAGGATGGAGATACTTTAACATCATCCATAGAGCCCTCCGACTACCACTTCTTCTCCAACTAAGGAACCACCACTAAAGGGAAAGTGTGTCCATTGTATAGGGCACTCATTCGCCAAGAACAATAAATAGGTACAGTAAGTACTGTTTATTGGCACCCGGATCCTTCTAAAAGTGTGGAAACGGATGATAAATATGACCAGAAACTATGCTCAAGGAAAGAGGTGACTTTTTTTGTTTTTGATTTGATTTATTTTCGGACACTCTTTAACATCTCAGGTCATCAGCGTCCTACTCAATTCAGAGCGTGAAACGGTCGACAAATTTTGCTCAGAGGCCTCCTCTTTCATGCTTGAGGTTCTTTTCCGTGCTGTAAATCTACGACACGAGACCCTCGGCTTTACTTCCCTTCCGAAGGAAGCCATACTTAGGATTTTTACGCCCGAAAAAAATCTATCGATCCTCGCCGGGTTTGAACCTGCGACCTTGGGTTTAGAAGGCAAGTATGGTTACCACTACACCACCAGGATCAAGAAAACAACATTAATAACACACACACACATACATTAATTTTAATATTCATATAAATTTCTGTCATATTTATGTACAATGTTTATAGAAATGTCTTGTCCGTAAAGCTAACCAGTTTTGTTTTTTTAAAATTAAGTCACCGGCAAGGATGACCGAGGTCATTAAAGCGCGGACTCGTGAGCGGGTGGTCTGGGGTTCGAATCCCGCCAGGACTGTCCTCCTTTGCTCATGTTTTTTCTAAGTTTTTCTCAGTCTTCATAAATGGCAAATGCCGGGAAGTACCATAAACTTAGGCCTGGAATGTTTCCTTCCTTAAAAAAAAAGTCTTTCTCAATTTATATTTTCACCTCAAGTATCATCAGTGGCCACCGCCTGTGATGCCTCTGTAGTTAAAACAGGCGTTAAACACTACTCAAAAAAATAAAACAATTAAGTCGCAACATGCCAACCTCTCCCTCCTGGAAGACAAAAATAAATCCGGGAGAAAGATTGTGTTAGTGTCTTCTGTCAAAGTAAACAGTATGTGGTTATGGAATAAGATTTATGCAGATATGGATGCGTTGGCATCATTGCTTGACAACCCAAAGTCACAATGCTCTTGCTATTTTCCTAGGCTATTTTAAGTCATGACATTCTTGATTTGACCGCCAGTGGCTTAAAAATCTTGCCTTCCAGTGGTCTAAAAGCGAAATGAAAGCATTTTCCACCTAGTCATGCTTACAGTATTAGAACTTCAACACAGTTTTGAAGGGAACTAAGCAAATAATGTTTGCCTTCATACATCTTGAGAGAGGAAGACATCTACTTGGAATTGTGATCATCTGATTGACAGCAAAAAAAAAACTGCATCCATAAATGATCTCCTGTTTACACGAAAATCTCAGCAAAGTCTAACATATTCTAACAAAATAAAGCAAAAAATGATTATTATAAAGCCAATAAACTTCCATTATAATCTAAAAAGTGATTTCACTCCTTTTTTCCGCTACACTAAAATTACGCTCGTTTTGCATTTGTCTCCAGCTAAATTTTGATGAAAAAAGAAAATGCAATACGCGGAGAAATCTATCAATTTGCTGTATAACTGAAGATGCCCGTGGCCTCAATTCTTCTCGTGACTTAGACGGGAACACTTTATCTATATCTGCGTTCTTATTCCTTCATTGTAATTTGCTTCAAGCCTTACAAGCTCTCAGGAGTCTGGAGTAGTTTTTCCTCTTCGACGTCTAGAAGCAATAAAAATATTCTTTAAGCTCCCTGGATTATCTCCCAGCTCTTCTCTTACGATTTCCCCAATCAATAAAGTCCTTGGAAAAGCAGCAAATAAAGAGAAGGCCGTTAAAGACAAGGAACTTGGAAGAATGGAAAAAAATTCACGGTCTTTGTTATACAACCAGAGACGGAGAGTCCGGTCCAATTACTATAGACTTCTTGAAAGAAACTTTACATGGAGTGAAATATTTTAAAGAAAATTAAACTTGTTAAACGTGGAAGTTGGACAATATATTGAGAGCTAGTTTTGTCCTCAGTCCTGCCAACATCGCAATTGCAAACATAGTAACCAACAACTCTTGCCGAAAGACGGAAACCCAACATGTCACCGTTTAATATGGCAAGGCACAATTGCCACGTGCTTACTGTAGACCCTCGTGAAGTGTTTTTTTTTTTTGTTTAGCATTCTTTCTAATTTTGAATCCGTAACTCTGAATGCTAGTCTCAAGTGCTACCTACTGCCTGAACCTGAAAACGCAACTTCTTTAGTTACTTTATTTTCAACAATAATCTTACTTCTTTTTTTTATATTGATTTCCAGAAGTCGCACTTTGCTACTAAGAAAGCAAGTATTATTGCTGTCTATTTGTCATAACTAGGTTTCCATATATCAGTATAACTAAATATTTTTGTTATTACAAGTGTTGATGTGCCAGGGTTAATAATTACAGTATAATTTACTGAGGTATATTATATTGAAATTGTTAACACAAGACAGAGAGAAAAAATAGAGGGCTTAAAGAAAATGTTAGGACAGAAATTGGAACAAATACGGAAGCAGAGCTGTTGTGAATGAATGCAACTTTCATCAAAATACATCAGGAATGTAGGGCTACAGCATAATATAATTACGAAGAGGGTGGCGTGGTAATGGACTTTTATTGTGGCAGATTTACAAGTACACATTGTAAATATAACTGTCGCGTGGGTCTTACGGCAGTTTATACCAAGTCCTTTTAACAATCAAAATATACAATACCCAAAAACAGTAACATCAAATGTTATGATTAACTTTGTATAATTACATACAAATCTATATATATATATATATATATATATATATATATACAAACACATCGATATACTTACATCACACGTTTTGTACGAGCATAAGTAATTTTATATATATACATAGAAACATAAATAGAACCCTTACTTCTGAGCCCCCTTTCCAATTACTAATGCCCCCTCCCCAACTCCCCTCTCTTCTCTATAGCCATTAGCCTTCTTTGTCGGGTATTAGCTAGAAATATTCTCGATTTGGGTGTGTATCTCTCATGCACCAACACTTCCAGGCGGGCGTTCAAACATCTGTTGTAATTCTGAAATTGGGGTGGTAAATACTTCTAAATGTCTATTTTCCTTCTCTTTATTTGCTGCTTTTCCAAGGACTTTATTGATTGGGGAAATCGTAAGAGAAGAGCTGGGAGATAATTCAGGGAGCTTAAAGAATATTTTTATTGCTTCTAGACGTCGAAGAGGAACCCCCAAGTAGGTTTTCTACACACAGTGGGCAAATTCTTTACCGGTGAGATTGAAAGACCATGGACCCTATGTACACTCTACAAAGAACAACTGTAGTTGACGCTGCGGTTCAAAGAAACAACATCCAGGTAAACCAAGGATTACAACAGCTGCACAAGACAGATTTCTGTGCCTGAGAAAAAGTAGCTCAAATGCTGCTATCTATGTATATTTATATTGCAGATAGTGATTCAATGAAGATAGAAGCTCTTTGCTAAAGTGTGCTCTTTTTTTACTTCTCGTCCGCCTTACACGAGGAATGCCTGCGAGATTTTTATGATGACTTAATTACAATTAGTACCATTCACCACCTCTATATATAAACACTCGATCTTCCCATTTATGTTCGGAATTATCACATAATGCTCTAATGCAATTTGTTATCCTTCGGGCATATTTTTGCATTGTCTAAAGAAATCGATATCCACATAAGAGATATATTAAATTTTATAGAGAATTTTCATGTGTATTTCTGAGGTGTTTGTTTATATCAGCCAAATGAAGTATTACACAGGAATGCTATATGGTATTCAGCATTTTAAGGCAAGTGTAGCACAAATTTCCCTCGTGCGCTGCATTCTCTCTCTCTGAAAAAATTAAAGGCATAAATCATACAGAACCAAAATATATACAACTTATAAAACTTTAATATTACAGAAATAATAATTTATATCATATTTAAATAATAAATTCTGAGAATAAAGGATATTTGTGAATAAATCCAGTTATAATGGCCAAAAATTGCTCCAGTTGAGAGAAAATAACTTCTCCCATCTGAGGCTCTATATCCTGGGGACCTGGAAGCAAAATAAAACAATAATGTGTTCATGTCATTAAAGGTCAAAGTTGTGGGAGTAAAAATGCGTGGATTACTTTTAGCTGCTGATGCAGATAAAAAAAATAATAACTCTATATGCGGTTTTTCCTAAAGGAGCTGCTCTGAAGGTATAAAATAATATTTCGAATATATCTTCATCAAGGTGTTTAAAATATTGTCACACTCCAGGATTTTGGGAGATGATAGGGGGAGTAACTCATTGTAGTTAGTAGAGCTAAAGTTAGTTCCCTTTTTATTACAATAATGCCCAACATCAATTACAACCTTGGGTAAAACCCTTCAAGTTAATGTTACTTATGTATCTCTGTATCAAGACAGCGTCCTGTGAAGCATTCTGCTGCTTGAGCCCCAGTCAGGGCTTCCTTAGAAGATGCGTCTCGGCGTGCTCAGTCTTTTCGGTCGGTCTAGTAGAATGCTCCAGCCTAATCCCTAGGCTCTCTATTTCTTCACGCCCTGCAGGAACCTGCAGGCTCTTAAATAGAATCCCATACCTCAGGAAGGGGGCCAGAGGCATTACCAAATATGGTGTGCCACCGCCCTAGGTTTGAATTAAAGCAGCCAATCACAGAGCTACACATGAAAGCTCTCAAACATCCTGATTGACACATGACATCCTGAGGCCTACGTGACTTTAGCAAATTCCTCAAAGGAAACTGATGTCATGGCAATAACCCTTGGGTTTGTTACAGGAAGTGGCGAACCAATCTTTTCCTGCTGTACAATAATTTACTAAGTATCTCATGCTAATACAAAACAGTAAAAATATGGATGAACCAAATCTATGCCTTTTCTGAGAAATTTCTATTTTAAACTACATGACATCAATTACCGCCCGAAAATAGCGTCCGTGACAATATTATAATAACACTATAGGAAGCTTGGTCCTGTTTTATCTTTTCCAGAAAATGAAAAGCAATAAGCCAAAAGGTTTAACGTCACTTCGGTCTCAATATAAAGTGTGTACATGAAATGGTTAATCCAAAGAAAGCAAAACGTCAAGAAAAAATTATAGTAGCAAAAACATTGTGGAGCAAACAGAACTGGAAAATGGTTTGATTTTACACATCTTCTCTGTGAATAAATTAACATTAATGCCCTATGACGAGTGCCCAAATAAGAAGAATTAATTATATTCACTATGTAACATTTATCCTGCGAGCCAAAATAACCCCAGTCTAGACAAGCCCGCTTTGGCGATAAAAAAAACACTACTTTTTTTATTTCCTTTTAAATCTGTTATAGAGTGGCCTTTGGGGAACCCACGTTGTTCTTCATCCAAATTTTATTCTATAATTTAGTTCAATTTTTGCTTTAAGGTGTCTCATTATAGTAGCTGTATATAAATTTATTATACAGTCTTTTGGTACAGAACTCGTTTGCCTTGTTATAACAGATGATGGCGTTTTCGCAATTTCGATCCACCGGATTTTAAAAATTCCCTACACCTTCTTACTCTGTTCTTTCCTTTTATCTATTCCTCCTCAATTTCTCCCATTGGATATTGTTGTGTGACTGATTCCTCTGTGGTTCAATGCTAACGGTCATCCTCTTTCGTGCACTTAAACATTCTGTGACCATACTCCTGTGATTCTGTTATGTCCCTTTCTATTTGTTTAACAAGTATCTTGCACCGTTCTCTTTTTGTTTGGCGTTTCTTCTTCTACTTTGGGAGTCACAAGACAAGACTGCCTATGAAAGGAGCATATAACAGCAAAGCTTTGAGTGGTCAACCTAGCAGACGACATTAAAAAAAAGAGACATCAAAAAGAGTAACTTGGTGCAGCTTCGAAACAGTAAATACACAGTACACAGACCTTGATTGACAGAAAAAGAAGAATATTTTATGATTTACTTGTATGACATTGATTTATAAAAAATTGAATTAATAGCTTACAAATAAAATGTTTAAGAACACGAAATAATCCGATTCTTTTCTTTACCTCAAATTTAAAACTTTATTGCAATAATATTACTTATCCTATGATTAACTTGAAAAAGGTCTCCATTTCTGCATATTAAATATTTTCTGTATCATGTTTCAATATATATATTGCATGGAAGATGAATTTATTCCCCAAACTGGAACAGTCAAGACCCTCATTTCACCGTGAAATATAAGACACCATTTGAGTCTTAAATACACAAGGTGTCTAAGTTATTTCGCTCTATTTTAGAGAATGTAAAGATCATATCAAGGACTCGGTTCATAGACAAGGTTACATTTAACAATGTTTAAAAATACCCACACAGTATAGCTTTGTCTATCAGTGATCATACATTTCATTTAATTAATAGTATACCATTAATTCTTGTGGTATAATAATTCTTATCTCAATAATAATAATAATAATAATAATAATAATAATAATAATAATAAATCTAAAAAATGTGGTTACTCTTTTGTGATACTTATAGACTGCAATTATTCTAATTTTGTTCCCCTAATACTACACAGTAATGCCATAACTTAGTTCATTTTGGGTTTTATATTCATTTTTATTAAAAGTTATTTAACCGGAGAGCGATTCGCTTAATTTGCACAGCTGCTGCGCAGCGGGGTTTTTAAATTTCGGCTTTCAAGTATGCCCCTACTCATAATGGCCCAATTTTGTAAATTTCGGAAACTATTTTCTTATTTTATTTCAATAATATACATTGAATTTTGTTGTGAAGAAACAAATATTGATGCCGCTAGAGCGATTTTTAAATTCTGAGTTTCAAGTAAATTTCCTCTCCTTATAGTGCGATTTTACTGATTTTCGGAAACTGTTTAGCTTATTTTATTCCAATGGCATATTTCTAGTTTCGTTTAAAAAGTTTCATAATATGACCGGTAGAGCGATTTTACTCCCCCCCCCCACTCGTTTTTCAGGTAAGCCCACAGCTTTAATAACCTGATATCATTGATTTTCAGAAACAATATTTTTTATTTTATCCAAATAGAATATACAGAATTTCTTATCGAAAAACAAATATTAATGCCCCGAGAGGGTTTCAGGCAAACCCTCCTGCTCCTAATTGTCCCATTTCACTGATTTTCGGGATCAATTTTTCGTATTTTATTTCAATGCCATATACAGAGTTCCCATTATTTTTTTTTTTAATTGTATGCCCTAGACCGATTTTAAAATTTCGCTTTAACCCCCTCTCGTTTATTCAGGTATACCTCCACTCCTAATGGCCCGATTGCCATGACTTTCAGCAACTATTTTATCAACTTATTTTAAAAGTTCTCTTGAATTTTGTTGAGAAAAAGCAAACATAGCGGCAGCTAGAGTGATTATTCAATTTTTCATAAAACATTGTCGCTTAAAGTTAACTCCACCCCCAATGATACAATTTGCTGGTTAACAAACTCGACGAATCGTTTATTAATTGATGGTTATACGAGTTTCGTGGAGAAAAAACAAAAATTGCGACCGCTAGAGGATTCTCTCTCTCTCTCTCTCTCTCTCTCTCTCTCTCACACACACACCCACGCAGGCACACACACGCGCGCGCACACAACAGTATAAAATACAAATAAAGTAACACTATTAACAATGTAACAAAGTAACAGTAATTATAATAGTAGAAAAGGATCAAACACTAAGAAAAAGTCACACTTGAAGTCACTTCAAGTTTGGCTTTTTCTTAGTGTTTATCCTTTTCTGCTATTATAATTACTATATATATAAAAATAACACAATGAACAATGTAACTAAAATAACAATAACTAGACAAACAGAAAAAGGATTAAACACTAAGAAAATCACAGATTTAGTGTCGCAAACTATATATTGTTTTATAATTTTTTAATCCTTTTCGGTGCCAAATAGGTAGGATTGATGGAGATTTGGAAACATTATTCAAAACGATACGCGCGGGTAGAACCGCAATGGCTTACAATCCTTCGGAATCCGCTAAAATAAATAAATAGATAGTTTGCAGGTACGGATACAATGGCTTCATTCCTTGGGAGTTTGCTAAAAAGTAATACAGGAAGAAACTTTTGTTTTACGAGCAGTGGCGCAATCCTGTTAGTATTAGTCGCACTATGGTCCTCATCCGTCGTCATCAAGCTTGATATTCAGAGTTTTGGGGATTAGAATTTAAAATAGTGTCCTAGATACGCTGTACAAGCTGAACTTTGTAGAGATGCGACATTAAGACTGCACTGAACACCTCTCTAAGTTTGGCAATGTTCTCCAGCGTGCGAACTTTTGGTACTGTACCAACTGATCAATACAGCTGTTGTTATTAAACTTCCCCTCACCTCAAAATGTTTCGAGAAGGAATCTTCCCTGCCTTGAAACGTAAATGTAGAGCGAAACCTTTTCCGGACCTGGATTAGGTACTGATTTGCACAAAATTACATGCTATTACACCAATCACTTAGCTGGCAGAGGAACTGCGTTCCCGATGGTCTTGAAGCCATTCACCCTCCTCTTTCCACTCAATATTATTCGATACACTTACCTGGAAAGTTGCCATACACAGAATTTTTAAAAGTCCCACACCATCTAAATAAGGCCTGTTTCAAGCATGTGGTTCTCTGGCATGAAACCAGAAGTGGTGCCATATCTTTTATTTTAAATGGAGCATCCAATACATTCTTTTACATTTTTACTAATGTTTATTGAGAGATTTTTTTAAAAACAATACGCATATTAGATACTCCTATAGAAATTAAAAGTGAAAACAAAAAATATGTTTGGAATAATAAAAAGTGCCTTATCTATAATAAAAATGTCCTAACCAGTTTATGGTCACTAGTGGTTACAATAGTAGTAATAATGGAGTTTTTGAAGTAGTTTTAAAAACACGTGTAACCTCTTTGATTTCAAATTCTAATTTAAGGAAACTATTAGTCCTGTAGTTAGAGTTCGCAATATATGGCCATCCCCATAAACCGAATTTTATGTCAATGAACTACGTGTAAGTCATTTAGATACGAAAAGTTTAACAAACACTATATATCAGAACATTTATTATTGCTGGGTTTCGCAACACAAAAATACGCCAGTTTATTGCTGTAACCATATTCAGCGTCTTTCATTTTATCCAAACATATTATCCGCTTAAAGGTTATTGACTGAGCCTGCGACATGCTGAAACAGACAAACTCTTGCTCTTTTCAATAAGCGCACTGAAAGCTGTAATAGCAAAACAACATAGCAAGGAATCTCTTCCCAGAGCTTCATAGGGTACGGAAATGACTTCCTACTCTGATCTCCTGTTACCCCAGGTAGCTGGTACGTTCTTCTCTTCTCATTTGTCGCTACAGCTCGAGGTGAGCTTTGGCCTGCCGCGGCGACCTCTGCATCCTCTACCTCCCTCTTGTGACTTCCTTTATTGCAGAGGGGCATTTGATCAGCATAACGGCACCCGCCGACCATCACGCGTCTCTCGCCATCCCTCCGTCAAGCAGCTTCCCAATTATTTTCACCCCGTTCCAGACCTTCCTAATTCAGAAAAATGTCTAAGTAGGTACCGGAAATGGAACAGGGTACGTTTCTAACAGATACAAAACCGCCCGGTTCTGCTTCCAGTAGCTATTGGAGTCGTCCCCCCAATATTGCGAAAGTTTTTAAATTTCCTTTTCTGTTTCCACTTTAAGTAACCGTACGCTATCCTCCGTCTTGCGATAGTCCTTATGTTTACTGAATCTAAGAAGGCAATTGTAGGTTTGGTATTTGTATTTCATTTACGAGCTAAAACAGTATTTTATATATAAAAAGAAGACCTATTAATGGTTTTGTTTCTTTTGTTTCTTGAAGACAATCTGTGAAAGTTTTTTGTATACTTTTCTTTTATCCCTAATCAGCTTTTCGATTATCTCGAGAGAGTATGCATAGCTATTCAGACCTTTAAAGTACTTGCTGTGACAGCAGATTAAATCAGCACTTGTCTTGATCTCATCCTCATACAGGTGCTGTTGCGCTTTATACCTCCGGATTTTCATTATTCTCCAAATATAGTGAAAAACAACGAGGAAAAAATCTTGCAACACATTATTCCCCAACAAGTTTAGCAAGTGACAGATATGCAATGTGTGACCAAACACGTGCTTTTGGATAGTTAACGAAGCAAGGGGAAACAATACTAACTTGCTATGTATATCTGTAATATAAGCGCGCGTGCAACCACATACTGAGGGTATTTGAAAAAGTAGCAGCAAATAGAATTAATAATTCCTTTTATCAATAAGTTTCTCGCTCCGTTGAACCAATTTCTTTCATTTTTTCGCTGTGCCTGTAGTTAGGAACAGCTTTTTTTTTTTACAATGCATCTTCACTCCAAGAGCTTACTACTCCTAAAGAGTCCTTTTGGGATTAAACAGGTGATAAATTGAAGGGCTGTAAGGAGGATGATGTAAAAGCTCTGAAACATTCTCCGAATGGTGTCAACAGCTGCAGTGAACATGCAAGAAAGTGTGATGAGAAGGAAAATAAATTCCTTTAACAAAATTCTCCTCTACAGCTTCAACATGGCACTGTATTGGTCACTGTTCACCATTTCAACCTTTTTCTAATCCTTTAAACTTGGTTCTATCAATTGCACAATAGAGTCAACAGGGAGGAGATTTCTAGGCCGGTATAATATAGCAGAAGCGGATTCATTATCGTCAACTTTACACTAACAGGTCGCCAAATGTCATTAAAAGTAAATTCAGTTGTAATTTAATATTATCCTAATATTAAAAGCGCTGCATTTGAGTAATAACATAAAGAAAAACTCACATAAAATTACTTTTATCCCCCCATTTCTTTGTTTATTTTTTGTTTTTCGCATTCTCTCTGTAAATTAATTATACAATAACAAACTAACATATGAAAATCTGACCAAAAAGTCCCATCAAATTGCTAAATACGTACCATTATTAACTATCTAACGATTTTTTATGTTCTAGTATTAAAACCTTGTGTTTTCATTGATATACAAGTGTCCATATGTAATCTCCCTGGTTTAAAATTCTAATTTTACGGAAATTATTAGTCTTAAAAATTTTCCAATTACAGTGTCTTGTAAAGCAACTCAAAAGTGTTCTGTTCCCAAGGTGTTGGGAACATGTCAGCGAAAGTGAAAAATTGAATGTGTGATGTGTTGTGGAGTGTTACACAATTGTCAGACTATTTTTCATCACGGATAAAACAATAAACGGTTTTATTTATCTCGACATTCTTAAGCAGTTCGGTGTCCCACAAATCCTCCCTTTGCAGTCAAACGTGATATTCCAACAGAATGGTGTCCCACTGCATTGGAGTATTTTTCTTTGAACGATTTATTTATGGACGCTCTTTAACAGCGCAGGTCATCAGCGTCCCATTCAACTCGGGGCGTGAAACGGCCGAAAAATTTTGCTCAGAGGCCTCTCTTTCAGGCTTGAGGTTATTTTCCGTGCTGTAAATGTACGACACGGGACCCACGGCTTTACTTCCCTTCCGAAGGAAGCCATACTTAAGATTTTTACGCCCCGAAAAAATCCATCGGTCCTGGCCGGGTTCGAACCCGCGATCTTGGATTTAGGAGGCAAGTATGGTAACCACTACACCACCAGGACCGATTGCATTGGTGTATAGACGTTCATGCCTTTTGGACAGAATGTTTCATAGCGATGAATAAGACGCGACGAACCCACTTCTTGATCACCGAATTCTCCAGACATGACACCTCTGGATTTCTTCCTATGGGGTTATGTGAAAGACAAGCCGATTTAGCAGTTTCTCGCCAAATTTTGGCAGCCCTTGACTTAATCACTCTGAACATGCTACTACGCACATGGATTGAGATTGATTATCGATTGGACATTCTGAGAGCTACTAATTGAGCTCATATAGAAATGTATACATTTTGAATTGCTTTACTTTACAACACACATCACAAATCTCTAGGAATAACAATTTCCTAAAATTAGAATTTGAAATCAGGGAGATTTCATGTGGACACCCTGTATTTCTATTTATTAACTTGCTTGCCTTAAAGTACATTAAGTCTAAATAGTATTTATTGAAAGATATTAACTTTTACACGTTTGTATTATCAAATCCATGCATGACATAACTCTTAGTTTGAAAATCTAAACATTATTACAGTGACAAATGACAGTCCGGATAGGGGAAACGCCAAGTCCTGTGAGAGGGAAATGTATTATACAATCTTATGCAAAATATTCATGCTGCCATCTAATGAAAATTTACAGACTACGAAATACTGCTGCTTCATGGATTCAGCAAGCAGTTGTGTTCCAAACTTTATGATCCTATAGACGTGGCTTTATGGCAGTTGTGATTGGATTATATTTTTCAAAGGAATCAAATTAGATACGTCAGAAATGCACACAGTACTGAAATAGAAATTTTCTTCGCCAACCTATGGGAAAGTCGCCAAAAAGGCGATGTTTAGCCACGTTTGGCTACGTTGAGTGACACCATTTCAATAAAATTACAACAGGTTCAAGGCATATGGAATCAATATGGCCTACTTAGACCGTGTTGAGTAAAAAATAGTCAATTGTAACATTAAAATAAATTATACAACATATAGCATAACTGTTCTACTTAAGCTATTATAATTTTACAAACTTCTAGGCATTGATTTCGACCCTCAAATGATGAAGAATATGCTATAAACATTTTAAATTCAACTCTACTTCCATTACCTAACAGAAAAGAGTAAATTTTTCAACAGAAAAATCTGTGATCAATTGCAAAGCTCTCGACCTAAAAAAAAAAGTCCTGCTTGGAAACGAGACGAAGAAACGGGAGTAAACAGAATGGACACACTTAGCCCTAATTATCATCAAAGAACCCAAAAAATAGGAACAAACTACCACAAGAAACAGTTAAATCACGTCCATCTGGAAAAATTAAATCTGCTATATAGGAATAATGATTCTGTAACATCTATGAAGAAGATATAGCCAAGGGTATGAGAATGCATATTCTTGTGCAAAGTACAACATTGAAGAACATGTGAGAATGGCAGAAGACAATAAAAAACTTTTATATGCCCAAAATATGAACATTTAAGTGTCAAAATTTTAAATAAATGGTTTGTAAGAATTAATTACTTTTCATTTAACTGTACCTTTATATTTTTCCTAACTCACATTACTGCCTTCAATTTATTAGTAAGCCAAAATGAGTACACCTTATTTTCCAAGTAATTAAGTATATTATTTCAGAAAATAAGTCTCAATGGTCATTACAGATATTTAATATGGCTAAATATTTTGTTTTAAATACAATAAAAAATTTTATTCCCTATTGTTAACTACATAAACCTGCATCTAAAAATGTAATTAATTCCTAATCTAATTAGCTCATACTTGATACAGTTACCTTATTTAACAATAAAGATAAAATAAATATATACAACATAATATATTCATAACACAATAACATAACACTAGCTGGGTTCAATGAATTTGTTCCCCACAGAACTGTTTCCCAGACCTGAACTGTTTCATTTTCATCAGAAATGTGGTCGTAGATTTATCTTTATTGTCTTAAATTCCATATATATAGCTTTTATGCATTTCCTAATACTAACATATTGATGTGCATGATTCCTATCATAATATTGCGACAGAGTCAGCTGAATATACTTTTTTAAAACGTAAATTTACATAGCCAACGAATGTAGAACTCAAGAGGTTTTTTTATATAATTTTTTTTACGCAGTCTATTTTTTTAGCAGAAGCTGGCAAGAGCGCGGTTCCAATTGGGTCGTATCTATCTCAGCTGGAATGTGAGTACGGTACCATACATTTTCCCCTTGTTTTAATTGTTTTCAACCACGTGCAGAAATATTTTTACAGCATGGGCAAAAATTGATTTAAATACCAAAATGTACCTGAACAACCCACTTGCCTTGTATAAAAACAGAGTAATAAAGGAGAGTACATGTTTAAATTCCCAATGAAAATGTTTTCATAATCCCCGGCAGGTTTTTAAAAAAGATAACAGGCAGAAATGCAAGGGAAAGAAATGTATGGTAGTTATTTAGCACGACGGGAGATGTACTGTGGCATAGAAGTTAATGTTTGTTTTTTGCTACACGTGCATCGTAAATAAAAGACGTTCTGCATAAACATTTTCAGTAATTGCACAACACTAACGGAAACTGGGAAGGTAAACGTGTAAACAGCCTGAAATTTAAAACTGACAACAGTACGTTAGCCTTAGTTCATCCAAATCTTAAATAAGAGCTTTATGAATCGCTACTATCCCCTGTTTCTAAATTAAACAAACGTTTTGTTTGTATCTGTATACATAAATATGTATTTGCTCGTGCATGCTAACGTTCTAGCAACCGCCATTTGTATTTTTTCTCAACGAAACTCCGTATGTGCCATTGAAATAAAATAAGAAAAATAGTTCCTGAAAATCTGGGAAATTAGACCATTAGGAGTGAAACCCAGAATTTAAAAATCGCTATAGCTGCACCAATATTTGTATTTTTACAAGAAAAGCATTTAAGTAAAATAAGAAAAATAATTTCTGAAAAACCTAAAAGCCAAAATTTAGAGTGTGTTCTAGTATTTCATTTTCCTTCTATTGTTTCAAAATAAAAAATGAATTAATTCCGCATATAAACTGTATTTATAAGGATGCATATGTTTCATATTTAGCAAAATCATCGTCGTGAAGATAGCAAATGTGAAATATTTATCTAATATGTGAGAGATTTTATGAGTATGTAAGAGCGCTCTGTAATAACATTCATAAAATGTTTTCGTTACATATTTAATACAACAACATTTAAATTAAATTTCAAAACCACTGAAAATAGATGGAACTTTCAATGATATGTTGTTAATTGTGTATATTACTAAATACATTGTAAATGTTTCTGAACAGTACTAATACATAACATAAGTAGAAATTTTCTATTCTTTCTCTCTATTTTAGTGAATGTAAAGATGATGCCAAGGGTTCAGTTTATAAACATGATCACATTTAAAAATATTCACATAATATAGCTGTGTCCATCAGTGGTTATATGTTTAATTAACGGTGTACCATTAATTCTAAGTTTTGTCCCCTAATATCACACAGTAATGCCATTTCATTAATCAATAAGGTTGATATTATATTCATTTTTAAAGTTATTCAAGCTGCTGAGGAACTCGCTTAGTTTACGCAGCTCCTTCTATTTATTCTCTCGTTTCTCTTTGGTTTATATGTATATGCCAAATTATTTCTTTGCTTATGATGTACTTCGAGGAAATTGCATTTCATCTAATAAGTTAACATTTACTGCTTACATAGCCTACTGCAAATTTCTTGTTTTAGGATTGCCCTCAAAATCGTCAGATCTGTAGCGACTTAAAGAGCGTGTCCTCCGAGACTAAAGTTTCGCTTCACAGACGCTGCTTTTCTTTATTTTCCATGAAATGCTAAATCTTTCAGCTTGTTCTTCCCCGTCTACTGGATGAAAAATATGGATGCTATAAGAGAATATATTATCATGCTTCAGCATAAGGATGTCTGGTGCAGTGCTCGACATTGTATGGGAAATAGTTTTCACTGTCGCGCAGTATCCGCGTTTGCAGAGCTGCCAACATTTCAATACATAGCTCGTTTACTCATTTTGCGGCAACTTGTGCGCAGGCGCGAACTCGACGGTATCAGTATACAGACTGAAAGAGTGGTGATGGTGGCGGCGGTAGTGGTAACTTTTGTTATTGAGAATTTATTTACAAAATATATGTTACAAACCCAGTTCATCCATACCTCACGGGTTCTGGGACCGTACGTTTTTACCAACACACTAGGAAATGGAAAATAAAAACGGTATATATAATAAAATAAATAAATGAAAAATATTTATGCAATAATAGACAAAAATTGAAATATCTAAAGAAAATAAACAAAGTAGAAAACTACAAAAGTAAATAGCTTACACTCCCACACATACATGTATAAACAATTCCAAAAATAGTATGACTCATGTTCCCTTACCCCCACCCAGTTGTTTGCCTCTTCCGAAATGACCTGCCTCACTTTTTTAAAAAAAAAATTACCTACTCCCTCCTCCTCCTTCCTATCTGCCAGCAAAGTTCAGCACTGACACTGCGCTCTCCCTTCCGCTAACAAACAGGGACGGTAGATATCTCTTTCTCCATTATTCCGTCTCCTTGCAATACGCCAGAATATGTTCCCAAGATTCTTTTTCAGCACATACAGGGCAGAGAAAGAATCTCTCTCTATGTTACTTTAGTCATCCGCCAGGCGCCAGATCTAAACGAAGTGCACCCTTGATAGTTTCGCCCCTGTTTGGATGTAATGCTATATCCATTATTCGATTTTCAGCTCAGATTATATCTCCCACGAAACTTTTTCTGCACACTCCGAAAGAATTAGCTGCCGATTAACGTCGATTCAGGAATAAAACGTAACAGTAGAAGCGGTACCAGCAATATACTACTTTGCAACATTTCTGGTGCCTAAATCCCTAAACCCCTGATTCATAAAGGCTGACAGGTATGACTTACAAATATGTCACCTACGAGAGGTATAAACTTATAGCTTGTGGCAAAGCTAATTGGTGTTTCATAAAGCTGACAATTCTGTAAAAGCAAATTATCAACAAATGGCTACGTTCATAGAAGCGATTTGTTCATTCAAGACTCTTTGCTTTTTATCGAGAATTATTATTTACTTTATGTGCGTTGATATTATACACAGTGATTTAAGCAAAACTAACACAATTTTCTTCATTTATTTCAAAACGAATGATGCTAGCCGCAACTTTATAGATCAAATATACAGTATTTTGGGGGAATTATTAACCTCTATAGAAAATGTTGAAAATGTCTTCCATCCTGCATAAGGCATAACTCAACACGTCGCTCGTTCAATGTTACTGGACGCTCGTTGGAGGACTGTGTTGTTATTACCATTAATCTCCTGTGTAATGTTGTGCTTCCTATCGTCCAAAGTCTGTGGGTATGTGGCGTAAACTCATAGGAAGAAGTTCGGTATTGTCAAATTGCGAGATCTCGGTGTCCACAGGTTCTTGGAGATTATCCGGTCACCAAAGATTATGTATGGCATGTAGCGCCATCTTGTTGAAAATGTCCATGACCTAGCTATACATCATCCAGTTGCTCAACAAACTCCATAAAACCAAGCGGTACTCTACAGTGTTCACAGTCTGGTCAACAACAAAAAATAGTCCCACTATTCTCTGTGTGAACGTTCCGCACCAAACCCCGGCTTTAATTGGTGCATAGGTGCTTCATGAATGACGTGGTATTTGGACGACCCAATAGAGCGAGTTCTGTGAGCTGTACAGCCGTATAAATGGAATCACGCTTCATGTAATGGAGAATATGCCTGAATTTTGCACAATGATACTTCTGTTCCTGTGTGTTTCCCATCATCAATAAAGAACATGCTGAGTTCCAACATGGAAATAAAGCATTTCCGAATCCATGTGCAAATGACATATTTACTTCTGGGTAAGGAACGTGTCCTAAAAGTTTGACCATGGCTTAATATTACATCCTGTATATTCGTAATGTAAATTAAAACTGACGAAAGGCCATATATTTAATAATACTTATCAACTGATGAAATTATTATTATTGGTAATAATCGATAATAAAAGGATGAAGTTAACTCAACTAGAAAATGTTAGATAAGCTATGGGAGCATTGAAAGAAACATAATAATCAATGCCTTCTATTGTAAATTTGGAAGAAAAAAATTGCAAACATGTTCATTATTCCTTACAATTTATCATGTGTCACATTAAGGCTAAATTGTAATCATATTTTGCAAAAAAATATTGCTGCCACCCAAGCTATGATATAAAACATTCTCCGGTCGAATTTGTTTCAACTGTTTTATAAATATGTCTGCTTGACCATATTATATTTAATTGTGCTACTCCCTTAGCAAGGTTCTCGAGGCGCAACTGTTCTTCAATTCTGAGAACGAAATCAGGTGACGCTCCGAGAGGTGTTACGATATTGCCTGACTCAGAGATGTACAGAAGATGGCCAAATTAATGTGATATTTAAGTATCGTCCTTTAGATGGCGAACTATAGAGTTTCAGACGCGTAAGTGTTGTCACTTGTTTGTGACGATCGTGTAAACAAACTATTGTTAACATTTTCTACAAAATAGATAAAAACTGAAATACGAGTTGCAATAAAGAACCTCGTTCTTAAGGGTCAACCCCTAACAGAAATACAAAAGGAGTTAGATTCCATATTAAAAAGGATTCTTCAATGTCACTTTCGAATGTTAAAAGTGGACTGTTGAATTTAAGCGTGGTCGTACATTCATTCAAAATGATGAGCGCTTAGGGTGTCTCAAAACTGCTGCGACCAACGAGATTATGACAAAAGTTTACAATGCCGTACTCAATAATTGCCGACTGGAGGTACGCCAGTTGGCTGACGTTGCAAAGACCTCGAAAGGCCGTGTCCACTACATTTTACATGAAGTTATGGGTATCAGAAAACTTTGCACTCGATGTGTGCTGCGTTTGAACAATGGACCAAAAACGCGTGAGTACGCAAGAGTATTTAGACTTGTTTAGAAGCAATTCCAGTGAGTTTTTCCGACATTTCATAGCAGTAGATGAAACATGGATTCATCACTACGCGCCAGAGACGAAGGAGCAGTCCAAACAGTGAGTGGCAACAGCTGAAAGCGCATCAAAGAAAGCAAAAAAACGGTTCTACCTACAGAAAAGTCATGGCTATAGTTTTCTGGGCTTCTCAAGGTGTGGTGCTCGTAGACTACCTCCAGAAGAGCAGAACCATCACCGGGGAGTATAACACTTCACTAATGGACCAACTGAAGGATGGTAAACGCCACACCTTGCGGGAAAACAATTAAAAAAACTGCTCTTTCATTAAGATAATGCACCTTCACACACACCTGGGATTGTTGCTGAAAAATGCATGAACTTAGCTTCCAAATGCTTCCACATCTGCCATATTCAGTGGATTTGACTCCTATTGATTATTTTTTGTTCTGTTCCCAGATCTGAAGAAATGGCTGGGTAAACGAAGATTCACATCAAAGGATGAGGTTTGAGCTGAGACATTATCATGATGGTCAAATCTTATTTTACTGAAGGTTTTAAAAAGTTGGAAAGTCTTTGGACAAATTTACAATGTGACTATGTTGAAAAAAAAAATAAAACCTTCTGTTTTATGCCCCAGCATAAGCCGATCGTCTGGAATATCCCTTCTGAGGCACTCTTGTGACTTACCATTAGTAGATTCGTTACGTCTCCTTTGAAGAGAGAATGAAAGTTAAGAAAATTGGCAACTGGTTTTGTATATCGAGAAAAGAGCATTTGAGAAGCTTTTCTGTACCATTTGGCTCCCGCCCAGATATAAAAAGCAGCGGTCTGAAATACTTTCTTGTGGTGTAGAAACATTTGCAAGATTCTTCCGAACTTTCTCACCAGAAAAAAAACATGAATTAATGAATTTATTCAGCACTCAATAAAATAAATACTAAGTACAATACAGTAGACAGAAATACACACTCAATCATCCTATACTATTTGTATTTTTAGTGGTATATCTTTCTAGTAATATTTTGTATTATTTAGTTGCTGTTTTTCTTATTGTTCCAATATCCACAACACTGTGGTTTTCAGGATTTTGGATTCATCCCTGCTCATTTCTTCCTCACATTATCTAAATAACTCTCCATTTCTTTACATGTTTTTCTATGTGCTGAAAGTACTCCCAACTACTTCTGTCGAATGATTACTCCATTTCTCCAAATTCGATTTCTATCTCTCTCTCAATGATCTAGCTTTTCTACACACTAATCAACTTTACCAGATATTATCCTTTTCTCCACACATTGCATATTTCTCTATACTGGTTCTTCCTCCTGCTTTTTTCAACTTGAAAACTCTAGGTCTAACCCATGCAAATTCTTCTCTGTCATCCTTATTACAATGGTCAACGTGGGATTCTTATTCCAAATATTTTAATGAATCTATTTATTATTATTAAAGCCACCAAACAATTCTTGTACTTCAATACCTTCAATCCTTAGCTTAATTTCTTTTCAAAAATTTTCCCTCTTTTTTCCCATATTCCTTCAATACCTCGTTTCAAGATCATCTTAATTTTACTGACACTAGCGTCTATTTTATCCCATCTTATACAGTTAAGATTTTTTTAATTTTCTTCTTCTAACCTGTTGATCCTTAACTAATACTTTAAGGTCCTTTTCATTATTTTCCTCTTATTCGCCCTAATTCTGCTCGAGTTACTAGTTGAGTGAAGCTCTCGGTAGAGCCAAAATTAATGCAAAGAACAACATGGGTAAATTCTTGGTTGGTCCAGCCTGTACATAATATACATTGTATGTGTATATGTTTGTGCATACATATTCATATACGTATAAACATGCTCTTCTTTCAAACAATCGAAACGAAGAGAAATTAGCATTAAACTAGAGGGTGAGAACAAAAGCAATCAATGAGCAGAGAAATGCAACAAAACATGTGTTTATATCATATATTAATCAACATACGTAGCAATTACAGCACGAACACACAATACAACACATAAATACTGCTCTATCATAACAGGAACTATGCAATGAATACTAACAAGTTTGGCAATACTTTTTATTTGTGTCCCACAACATAATATATACTCTGATTAATAACACAATACTTTTAGTTCAAAATTGAGCATTGCCGGGATATTTTGCCGCGGTGTTGGTTTAAATTAATATAAATAAGAACATACAACCACAACAAAAATTGGTAAAAGCTGCATTTCACGAAGGACCCAAGGGATACTCTCAATTCCACTGCGAATGTGCAAAAATATGACCAGAAGATTCATTAAAATTGACTCGTAAAATATAATCCATATTTAGGTTTAAATTTTGGTAGAAAAATCTGCGATTGCGGAAAATGCCATTCAAAATAGCCATAGAGCACAATTTGAAAATACGGAAGTAATTGCAACAAGAAAATTAAGGTTCTTAGATAAAGAGAAGAGTCCAGATAATAAAAATAAAGACAGAAGTTGTCAAATATACAAAACTTTGAATCCGTTACAAACAACGTCTGCGCCACAACTCTCCCAACACTACTATCCTTTCTCACTTCTAACGGTTCTGTACCTCTGCCCCTTTCAGTTCACTGATGATGCCAATCGTAGCGTCAGCGAAAGTCGTGGTTTTCTTTACATTAATTTAAACGACAACAACGGCAAAAATAGGCCATTAATTTCAATTTCAATAATAACAACTCCGATCATGAAAGCTCCAAGAATGTTTTAACTTTGAGTTATCATTATAAAATGTGTAGAAATTCGAATATTCTCTGAATTTATTTACAGTAAGAGAATTTGACTCGTGAAGTTGCTCTTCAAGAATCCTTACATGTACTAAGACAGTCTTATGAATATGGTGCAGTCAAAAGTGAAACGTATAGTCCCCATTTTTGTATTGGGTAATCGCACTGTTCGGTATTTACTATACTATATAAAAACAAATACATTATATTTTGAGATGAGCCATATTTATCTCTGAAATCTCCAACTTTGGAATCAAAATACACATTTATTTTCTATTAAAACCAAATGAAATTAAAAAATAAGTTTCGTAAATCTAGCTGCATATGTAGAATGAAAAGTTAAAAAAGGTGTCCAAACCTCATTGGCAGAAGATAAAACCCCAGACTATGCAATCAAATGTTTCTAAGTGAAATTTTGAGCTGCAGTTCCCTTTTCAAAAATGTCCCTTCCTCTTTTTATTCCGTTATCCTTCCTTATTACCCAACTGATAACTGATTACGCGTTTGATGTTCATTGACCAGAGAACGTGGTTCTCGGTATTGATCGGTTCTAGCTCGTAGCGTTATCTTTACATGGGTTTCATCTTGTGTTTAAATAGCGAAGAGTTGTTGATCGTTGGACAGAGAAGAAATACGTTCTTTACTTATGGGCTTACAACATTTTTAGGACAGCGGCCAACTTCACTTTCATACTCAGTGACCCAGGTAGTTAGATGTCTGGTATTGAAGTGTATACAGATATTTTAAAATGTGTGATTTGAGAGTACCTTCTCAAATTGGAGGTAATTATTATTAACCTAAGTAGTTGTTAAATTGATTAGGAGGTTTTATGTTAATATATTGGCATATTTCGTGATTAAATGTATTCTTTCATATTTGTAAATGTAATGGAGCTCAACAAAAAATGCTTCCTTTTATTATGGCACAATATAAGACCAATTGCTTTGGCTTGCTTCTTCAATTTTGGGCATTACTTTGTGAAGGTAAATAAATAAATCTTCCCATCTGTGCTTTTGAGTGAAATACTTTGAAACATTCTATTGGTATTTTTTTCATTATGCTTTTGGATGAAAGCCCTGTAAACATACACTTTTTGAAAATGTTATACTGTAATATTTATGATATATTATAGGACTTCTTGCGTGAATGTTGTGTAATGTTATTTTCTTTCTTTTTGGGACATCTTTTCGTGTCTTGTTTTGGGGAAATTAATTGTGTAATTTTACTTGCTTTGTGTTTTAATGCTTGAAAATATAATTGTTGAAAGTAAATAAGGCACCAATTATGAACTGAATGTGCACTTTAAGGTCAATTTTGATTGTATGCATTTATAATTATTGCAATTTTAAAATGCATTAAAGAACATTGTCTTTGAAATTTCCTTATTTTCTCGTTATATTGGGCGCATTGATCTTTCCACGACCACAGCTGGGAGGCTTATAATTTTTCTGATTTCCTTTTCTAAAGTTGAAGGGATTAATACGAGTACTTTTTATATCAATGGCATTAGCTAGAGAGTAATTAACGCTAATATATTACAGCAATACATGGTGCTAGAAATCAAGAATTCCTTCACCACTCGGTTTTAACAAAATAGATTTTATATTTTTATTCAAAATTAGGAATTTCAGACAAAAGGTCATTGATATGTATTATTTTTACTTTTTTAATACAACAGTCCGCAAACACAAAAAAGGAAATTACTTCGAATAGTTCATTCAGCACTTAGGCACTTGTTGCACCACTTATTTTGTGTACCATGACTAGTCACTTAAGTTTTCTGCCTCTAGATGACACTGCGTACGTTTTGATGGAGTTAAAGAAGATCTGCCATTGCTATAACGATTTACCCACTAACATAGTAACAAACGATCCGTTATCAATTTATATTATGAAAAGGAGACGAGCATAGACCGTCAGGCCGTAGCAAGTCGCAGGAAACTATTGGGTCCACCGGTTTCTAGGATTTACCCGAAGTTAGCGTTAGATTAGTGTGTGTTTAAATGAATTAATTGCCAATGTAATTTTTTTCGGAGTTTCCCCTAAATTTGCGCTAGAATCCCAGTTACGTTGTCCATTCTTAAATCTACCCAGGAGGGGGTGCAATCGTTACTAGTAGGAGTAAATCTGCGACTATAATAGTAATGCACCGCCTCGGGGGATGGAAAGGAACTACGGAAGGAGGTTACAAACCAGTACTTAATATTATTATTATTATTATTATTATTATTATTATTATTATTATTATTCTAGTCCAGGCGTGAAACGGCCGACAAATTTTGCTCAGAGGCCTCTTCTTTCAGGCTTGAGGTTCCTTTTTGTGCCGTAAATGTACGACACGGGACCTACGGCTTTACTTCTCTTCCGAAGGAAGTCATACTTAGGATTTTGACATCCGAAAAGACCAATCGATCCAAGCCGGGTTTGAACCCGAGATCTTAGGTTTAGGGGGCAAGTATGGTTATCACTACGCCACCAAGACCGATTACGAGCTAGTAGATGATTCTTTTTTTTTAATTTGTTTTATTTAAGGACGCTCTTTAACATCTTAGGTCATCAGCATCCCATTCAATTCCGGACATAAAACGGCCGACAAATTTTGCTCAGAAGCCCCAGGCTTGAGGTTGTTTTTCATGCCGTAAATGTACGACACGAGACCGACGGCTTTACTTCCCTTCTGAAGGGAGCCATCCATACTTAGGATTTTTTAGCCCGAAAAAATCCATTGATCCTGGCCGGATTTGAACCCGCGACATTGGGTTTAGAAGACAAAAATGGCTACCACTACACCACCAGGACCAACTAGTAGATGCAAGTACTTCAGCAACATAAAAATAAAAAGGTTATGCTGTTTTATATGACTGTATAATGTTGGTCCTTATTTAAAATTTAGTTCTTAGGAATGTTTCGACTTCATTTTGCCACTTTTTACCAGCGTTTGTTGTCTTATTGAGCCTGGATTGCGGCGGAACTATTATCGCGTGCAAAAACAGCATGTGCTTATTCGGAACTGTTACCAAAAAAAATTGGAAAAGGGTAGTTGGCACATTTTGCGAGATAGTGGATCTCAAAAATTAATAATTTAACGTTGGTAACGTAGGTCATACATATAATTTCTTTTATAAATTCTCTAACTCAATGGAGTTGACGCAAAGTGCTCAATTTATGTTAAAATGAATTTAATACATCTTAACTAAAGAGATATTTAGTTCTACAGCATCTAAATAATTTCAGCTCGTTGTACAACATTCAAAAAAAATATTTATCCGCCATTTTGTCAGTTTTCTGGATTAGCTCATCACTTTCAGATATTTAATTAGTTTTATTAAAGTCATCTAGTAAACAATTGAAATGTGACGTGTCATGGCCCACCCTGTAATATACATTCATATATTTTCCATAATGTGCACCAAAAAGCCCCAAAACCCCACATCAATACCACTACACAAATTACAATAACTTCATACCAAATTATGTGCAAATCGATTTATACCTTTGTTTTGTTTCTCTGTGGATATTGCGGGGAACCCACTGAATCTTCCGCAAGCGTTAAATATTAACGTCCTTTTCATTCTGGATATAGTTAAATGTGTCCAAACACCGCACACGTCAAAATGAATTGACCATAAAACCACAGTGCATGGGGTAGAAGCCTTTGTCTGGAAGTATGTTTCGTTGTGAGCCTTTTCCGTAGCGATCTATTTTAACCGAGCAACGTGAGATATGGTGCTATCGAGTGCACATCACTTATTGTGATTGAAACGTATTGCTCTCAGAGGACAGAGAGAGAGGGGGGGGGGAATCAATAGCTTGTCGTAAAAAATTAAACCTTGTGAATGACGATGGAGAGATACGTCAACTCTAACAAGTTTTCCCTAGAGACAATAACACGGGCAAGTTTTACATATTGAATGAGGAAAGAAGTTGTCAATACTCGAGCTTCGCCCCAATTCGAATTGGCGCGTATGAATTATGCAACAGGTAAACACTACAGAGAGGTCGCTTGATGAACGACAAATAAGCACTAATTGCATTCTATACCATATGCCATAAAAGGCCGTTAAAACATAATGGAAGATTAAACTAGTTTATTCTTTTACACTTACATAAATTACATTGATATCCCTGCCACCACCAACTTTTTAGTGTTGTATAGCAGTTGATAATTAACTTGATTTGTTCTTTTTGTGCTCTCCTTAATTACAGTAACAGTGAATAACGCCTCAAGCACACTTTGGTCAAGTGTTAACTTTCTCCTTTATACTTACTGCATTATGTTTAGTTGAAACATTTGTCACGCGAGATGCTCTGTGGAAAAAAGAGTCTGGGGACGTAAAGTTGGCCGCATACTGAAGGAAGTACAGCAGAGAACAGTTTTAACATTTATTACAGTGGCGGCTGGTAACACAAAGTTGGTGCAACCATACCTATACATAGGGAGTTCAATTATAAAGCACGAGGTCAACTAAATGAGTTACTGCGTGTTCTGACTCGTGTTCCAGATATACCAGCAGATACACCAGAGAGGGTGTACAATGCTGTGATTAAGAAATATGGGGATGGGGCAGAGCTGAACATACAAATAAAATTCAAGTCTATTTCCAAAGGAACGTCAAACTGTGGAGTCATGAGGAAGGTGGGTTGTTAAGAAGATATGGTTAATAGTAAAACAAGAACAGTGAAATACTGGCTTAGACTAATGCAGGGAGACCAGTACACACTTCGCACTAGATGCTATAGACACCAGATGCAAAATATAACACCAAAGTTTTGTGCTGTAGAGATGAAAAGAGCAATTAACCTGAGTTCAATATGCCAACGAAGCAATGCAAATAATAAGAAACGTATGGAACAAGGCTAGAACAAGGCTAGAGGTTATCAGCAGGCACGAAATCGAGACAAAATGTAACACGAAAATTTCCTTTAGCCTATCGAATGAAATGAATTAACCTGGGGTAAAAAAAAGGTACATATGTTTGTTCTAGGGAGAAAGGCAAGATCAGGAATGGCCGCCTAGTTTAGGCTGGTAAGTTAGAAGGCTCAAAAAATTAATTCTGGTAGGAGAATCTGCCCATTTTGTGGAAGAGAAGAGGAATGGATATATATTCTGGCAGAATGTACCCGCTGGAAGAACCTGTTTGCAAACCACGCTAATTGGTTGAACATGGACATTTTCTTGACCAAAGTGCCAGAAACAAGAAACAATTTTCTGATTAGAATATGTAGTGTAATTATGAATAATATGTAATGTGTTTCAATTTATATATATAGTTTTTATCGTTTAAAAATAATGTTTTATTTATTATTAATATTGTCTTATATTTTATTGTTTGTTCCTGTTTCAAAGAGTGTAACACGTATTTTAATATTAAAGTATACGAACTAAACATAAATATACTTGTAATGTGTATATATAGAGAGTTTAATAATAATAATAATAATAATAATAATAATTATAATAATAACAATAATAATTATAATAACAATAATAATAATAATAATAATAATAATAATAATAATAATAATAATAATAATAATAATAATAATAAAGATAACCTAATGCTTTGAAAATTTATACTTACTATACAGTTTGAGCACCAAAATATACCGACATACACATTAGAAAAGATATGAGAGTAAATCACCTTATTTGTTTTCCCCCAGAGCTGCCACAAGGGAGTCCGGGTGGCATATACAGAATCACCAGATCAAATCACAAGTTATTTTCATTATATAATAATACTAAGTGCACACCAGGGCATAATAAAGTATAACCATTGATGTGCGACTGTAGTGGATAGCTGTCAACGCTTATTAAAATACACAAGTACAAAAATCGTAAACACATAAGCACTAGTTAATTTCACACAATCTTGGGTAACATAGTCGCACTCATTTAGCGCTTACGTGTAAGTTTATCAGTGTTAATATTGTTTTGGATGCTTCACCCAGGAACATGCCTTCTGGGTAAACAAAAACAAACCTATCGCTAACGTACCCTCCTATCGCTTCAATATAGCCGTAGTTAAATGCAATAGCAATTAAAGCAATGCGTTAACGATAAAAACTGTATTTTTACAGCTACAGACTTTAAAACAAGCAGCTAAATCACAAAACCAGTATAATTTAGAATTTGTTTCACCTAAACGAAATTTAGCAAACTGGCAATGCTCGCTGGCTCGCGCATCCTTGTGAGTGCTATGGAAGCGGGGCAGCCAGTCAATGACACACATTTCTCTCTGCACTAGATGCGACCCCTCTGTACGATTCACCTTTCATGTCAAAAATATGATAACCAAAATATAAAGCCCCAAAAAGAAGCAAAATATTTCGGAATTTACTTAGATGAAAAATGAAAATTTATGAAACATATTGAATACGAAAGGGTAAGGGCCGAAAACGATAACGTTATAATGAATTAGCTAGACTAATTCAGTTAAAATTTAAAATTCCATTAAGCGCCACAACAACATATCATACAGGCATAAGAACATCGCCTTCTTGGCCTAGTAGATAGCTTTGCTGACCGCGGGTAGGAAGGTATCCCCGTACCTGCTTAGAAATTGTCTAAGAACAGGATACACTCAGTCTCGTGAGTGCAATTGTGGAGTTACCTGATAGAGGTAGCGCCCTAGGATCATTAAAGTCGCCTGATAGCGGCCGGCGGGGTACAGTATGTTCCTTTTCAATACTGCGCTCTGTCAATAATATGCAAGACAAGAAGAGAGGAAATAGCGGTAGTGAGGTAAGCTTAGACTCTCCATGAGCTGTCATGCTCAAGGATTTAGGTTTAGAATCTGTAAGAATTGAAAAACAGTACCTAGAGAAAGGTTGTTTTCTTTCCTAAAAGGGAGAGCAATCAGCAATTTCTTACGGAGGTGCCAAAAGTACTAAAACAATTAGAACTGTTTTATAACATTTTAATATTAGCGTAAAATAGCTGTATTTAATAATACTTTTATATTAATGATAAACAGTTCATTGCACCACCGATATTGCGCTGTTTTCCCAAGCAGCGAGTGAAAGGATGCCCACCGATAGTTAAGTTATCGATTCTACGGTGGGAATAATATTCGATCTAATTGTTCACTGGATTGGTAGACCGTCCATGTGCCTATGTGTTTTATATACCTATATATGCTATAGCCCTTTTATAATTTTGGATCAGCAAAGAGTAAATATTTCAAGAGCATTTATAAAATCAGAATGTTTTGGAATTTAAACAAAGGCAGAGTCATGTTTTGTAAATAATGGTAAAAGATACCAGTAGTTTCCATTAAACTGTTTTATTTATTTATCCTATTAGTGCTAACTTAAAGGCGTGTCTTGGACTTTATGTGTACAACGTAAAATTAAATGAAATTGCCCTTTTCAGTCGCTTCGTCTTCCTCGCACACATACAGTGGGACAGAGAAGATTGGAGGATCCATTAAGATAGCGTGATAGCAGAGCTACATGAACGCCGCCGAGCATAAAGTTCGAGGAAGAAAGGAAGAGGGGAGAAGAAAAAAGAGGAATCCATTAATCATCGTTTCTTGCTCCCGTGTCCCGAAATCGCTGAATATCACTTCTTGTAATAACAGTGGCACATATAAAGAACAAGGTGCCCGCGTTGTTCCAGTTTCCTCCGTCATTTCTTCTTTAAAACCCCGGGAAGTGTTACCAACGTAGCGGTCTTCAGAAGTTATTGGCTAAGGAATGTAAGTTTGGTAATAAATCTGTTGGATCGCAAAAGAGAAAGTTGGGAAAACTGTATAAGATATTCATGGGGCGCAAACTTGGGCCTAAGGTATCCTAAATATCTAAATAAGCAACAGTTATATATGTATATATATTTTATTGAACACCCCAGGAAGAGATGATTAGCTTAGGTGTTTGAAAGAAGCAAAGTACGAAAATTTATAGTACAGTGCGATCAGTGACACTATGGAGCGGGTAGCAAACCTGCTGCTTACTTATTGACCTTGCTGCCTGTCGCAGTCATAACGCAGCTATTTCCGGGCATGTATTGTGTTGTTCGTTTCTTAATTAGACAGTATACGTAAAGATTGTTATACTTCCTGTGTTTACAATGCCACAGCGTGTCTTTAAGTATGTTAACTCACTGATGAGCATATACAGTTGATTCTGTTAGTTATGTGAAAGTACTACTAACCCCCCTTTTTTTCAGAGACTTAACCGAAAGGGAGTGAGATGAAAAATGTTTGCAACAGGACTCTCGCAATGCAAATAATTCCATGAGGGCAATTCACAATGTGTTTCTACAAGACAGAATTATTAGTAGACATTTGGGTCCTCTTCGATCCCCCTGCGATTATTATCTCTGGGGTAAATTAAAAAATGCCTTGTACAAGACGAACCCACACACTATACAAGAACTAATTCGTCAAAAACTGTGCGGATTTCTTAAAATGAACTATAGTCAGTGATGAATAATTTCCTAAAGAGATTTTATTTCAGTGGCATATACCGAGTTTCTGTTAAAAAAAATAATAAACAACTGCGACGCTAGAACGATTTATTAATTTCCATTTAATCCCCACTCTTTAAATTTCGCTTTTCAGGTATAATGCCACTACTAAAGGTCCGATTCCCCTGATTTTCAGAAACTATTTTTCTTGTTTAATTTAAATAATATATGACTTGGGGAAAAAATGGTGACGCTAGCGCGATTTTTAAATTTTGTTCAACCCCAAGTCCTTAAATTTCAGTTTTCAGGTATATTCCCACTCCTTATGGTCCGATTATCCTGATTTTCACATAATGTTTTTCTTATTTTATTTAATATATACCGAGCTTGCTTGCGACAAACCAAATATTGGTGGGGCTAGAGCGATTTTAACATTTTGGATTTCGGGTGAATTCTCACTCCTAATAGACTGATAGCTATAGCTGATTTTCGGAAACTATTTTATTGGTTTAATCCAATGGCATATATCGAATTTTTCGTTGGAAAAAAAAAAAAAGCAAAAATTGGGGCCACTAGAGTGATTTGTAACATTTAACTTTAGGTTAACCTCCAACCCCAATGGTCCAACTTTGCTGGTTAACGAAATGATTAATCTTTTACCAATTGATTGTTATAGCCAAGTTTCGTTGAGAAAAAAACTAAAATTGCCGCCGCCAGAGTGTTCACACACACACACACACACACACACACATTATATATATAATATTTTCATTGTCATTTCCGGCGCCTAATAGGTAGTATCGATGGAGATTTCAAGAAAATGTTCCAAAATCTTTTCATGGGTACAACCGCAATAGCTACATTTCTTCGGAATTTGCTTAAAAGAGGGAAGGGGTGCAATCTTTCAATATGTAAAAAAATTGGTATGAAAGGAAATACTTCACAGTTTTTTTTTTTTTTTGAGTAGTGTTTAACGCCCGTTTTCACTACTGAGGCACCACAGGCGGTGAACACTGATAATACATGAGATAAAATGATATATTGGGAAAGGCTTTTTTAAGGGAGGAAACGTTCCAGGCCTAAGTTTAGAGGACATTTGCCAGTTATGAGGACTGAGGAAAACCTGTAAAAAACCTCAGGCAGGGAGGACGGTCCTGGTGGGATTCGAACTCCAGACCTCCCGCTCACGAGTCCGCGCCTTAACGACCTCGGCCACCTGTGGCGGTCATTATGATGAGTAACACATTAATAGAGTAAATTCTCTCGGTAGAGTCCCAAAAATATATATTAGAATATGTTTTGTGAATGTACATACCTCCTATTCAAGATACAGAACAACTAGAAACCCCCGAAATATAGTGAACTTGTCCAATGTCCTGCACAGCACATATTCTTTGTTCAAAAATACTGGCAGATCATAATAAACGATGTCAAGGAGATATTACTGTCATCACCAACAAAATCATTATGAAGGCTTTCTCAAGACACTATCTCCCACATTTCACATGTCAAACAGCAGAAAAAAACGACGCGCTTTCCATGGTCATGCCTTCCAAAATTGAATATGATGGACCATCTTTGGAGCCTATCGAAGGGAAAAGCGTTGAGAGAAGTATTTCGGAATTAGCAGAAAGGCATATAAGTGCGTTTGGATGTTGGAGAATACTTTCAGAATAGATTTGAATAGGCCCTATTGTGCATTTGAAATTATTTATACACGGTGAATTCGAACTCTACCGACAAACTTTCATCTGTTGTTCAGGGGTGTTTTCTGATTGTTTTGATATAAGGAACCCATGGTCTCCGGTGGGTAATTTGAATGTTTTCGTTTAGTTTAACTGAACTACCTTTGTACTGTTTACTCGTAATATGATTGTTCCCAAACAAAATACAACATTTCACTGCTGTAGAGCGTATTTACATGAGGCTCCGTCACCAATTAATCAACTACTCAACACATCCTAACAATTGAAAGTATTTATTTTTCAAAATAGATGACCAAACATTACAAAATTACACTTTTCAAAATGTTGACCGTCATAATCATCACAAACTTCACAGCGACGCCTCATGGACTGTCGCACATGCTCTAGCATCCCAGGAGATTGGCGCATGTCGTCAGCGGCTGCTACAATCCTAGTAGCCAGGTCCATCCATATTAGTTTCGACAGGAGTAACATACACTAAGCTAGGTGTCAGATCTGCTGATGGAACAAGGCCACCACTTTCAATCCATCTGTGACCGAACTGTCCATTAGATATTCCCTAACATTCGCTGCAAAATGTGCTGGCGCCCCATTATGTTGAAACCGCATACGATTGAGAATTATCTTTCAGAAAATGTGGGAGGACATGTTGAAAGAACGCTTTGTAGACTACTCCATTCAGTCCGTCGGGTAGTACATAAGGCCCAATCACAGAATCGTTAACGATACCAAACCATACTTTCACAGAGAATGCCTGTCGGTGGGGTTGATTCACCACAGCATGTGGATTTTCATATTATTCAGACATCTGTAGCAAACTTTGAAGCCGAGACAGAGGTATTCAGGAGTTCAAGCCTATTGGCAGACCGCACTGAAAACACCCTCTAATACAGCGGTCAAATGGTGTGTTTTGTTCGGAAACAATCATATTCCGAATAAACAGTACAAAGGTAGTTCAGTTAAACTAAACGAATGCAACGAATTTACTCGGTAATGAACCACGGGAGATCATGGGTTCCTTATATCAAAATACTCAGAAAAGATCCCTGAACAACTTGTGAAAGTTTGTCGGTGGAGTTCGAATTCATTCTGTATACAATGAATTGTATAAATTTTCAAATTATTATCTAAGTAACAAAATTACTAGCGAGAAAATTAATCTATGCTAATAAACGTGTCAAAGTTACATATAGCCAAAGAATAATGAAAAATATAATAACTACAAAATATGTCACACGATGTTTAGAATATAAAATCAGACAGTTTTTTACATTATTTTATACATGTTTAAAATCTTATATGTTATGGCATTCTTGTCAGCAATAATTCTATACGACAACTGAAATTTGATAAAACGACTGTCGCATAGTTAACGAGGTTATCGGCGGTCAAATTACTTACCACAGGTAGGCCCTGGCTTGAGAGTTCCATGTCGTAAACCTGAATAAAACAACAGGAAGAAATTAAAAGCAAAAATAAAACTAAAATTGCTCTACCAACGGTATCCTGTACGGTCCTAAAATTGGTTTATTTAATGTAAGCATACGATTCCAGTAATTTGATCTGACCGATATTCGAATCTGCTATGCTGGTTTTGAACTCAACACGCTATCGCAATTATATCAGATATTCCTGGCAAAATTTCCAAACCTTCCCCTGCTTGCCGTACGCCAGTAGACTCCAGGAAATCGAATGCAAGATTTAAACAAATCTACTTCATCATGGCGCTGTTTTCATTTCCGTTTTATTGCTGCACAGATCAGATGATTTTCATATTTCCTTTTAAGTTTACGTTGCAAAAACTAAGAAAAAAGATTTCAAATGTGTTTTAATCATAGATATGTATGCATGTTTAGTTACAGTGAAAGTGCGAGATTTAGTACATGACATTATAAGAAATTAAGATTATCTAGTATAATAGTGCCTTAGCTCTGTTTAAAATATTCCCTTTTGGATCCCGTTTTGACTGTGAGAAATGTAGAAAGTCAGATATTATAGCTTGTGGGATAAGTGACAATCCTGACTGATGCAGTATTTTGTAAAAATGCCCTCTACGAGATGATAAAACAATTATCAAAATTAATGTAACAAATAAGTTTCTAATTAAAATTTTCCTACTGTTTTAACCCTTTTTTCCTCCTTCCCTGTTTGATGTGATATTTCTGTCGGGCTCGGCCAGGAGGGACGTATAAAATAAAATAAACTAAAATTTGTAACACTCCATCTCGACACCTTGTTATCTACACCGGGACATGCACTTCGAAATTTTATCATTTATTAATTTTTTCTTTTTCCTATAATACATAATTTTATAGATTAAATCTATAATTACATAAATAAAATAAAAATATAACTTAAGATAAAAATTTATTATTTCACTACTAAAAAACTGAATTAAATAGTATTACAAATCTACCGGATCTTCCAGCCTCTGATATGTCAACATTAAAGCAGCACAGCTACGGGTGGCCGAGGTCGTTAAGGCGCGGACTCGTGAGCGGGAGGACTGGGGTTCGAATGCCGCCAGGACCCTCCTTCCTGATTGAGATTTTTTCCAGGTTTTCCTCAGTCCTTGTAAATGGTAAATGCCGGGGAGATACCCAAAATTTAAACCTGGAACGCTTCCTTCCTTTAAAAAAAAAAACTTTCTTAATTTACTATTTCATTTCATATATCACTACTACCCACCGCCTGTGGTGCCTCAGTGGTAAAAACGGGCGTTAAACACAATCAATCGGTAGGGCCGGTTTATTATTTTTTTCTATTTCAAGTTTTAAAACCTATTTTTGCCTGTTTAGGATGGATTTTTTCTGCAATTATTTAAGCATTTTAAAAAAAAGCATAAAGAATGCAAATATATAGAAATGAAAAAAGCTATAAAATTAAAGCACATGTTCATCTCACAAAAATATATGTTGGGAATAAATTTATTTCTTTTCAAGCAGTCAAAAAATTTCTCCTCAACCCATTCACTTAAGCTCTTAGCAGAACCTTCATTAGTGAAAGGAACGCACGGTTACCTCGGGCATACGAATACCAGGAAATAGAAAGGATGAGGGAAGTACTGTAGTTTTTAATAGTCCAGGCAAATGACCTTGTATCAATCTGCATTAGACAATTTCAGAAAATTTGTGATGGGAGTGACTTCTCAACTGCATAAATTTAACAAACAATTGCAAGCGTTCTCGGATGAGAGCGGTACAGCTGTGTAATAACCAATCCCTACAATGTGTTTACTACGGAAGTAAGAGAGATACTACCCCGATTCCCCTATAAATGCATAAACAGAAAATGAACTCGATCAGAAATCACAACGCATCTTTTGCTCATTCGCCAGGACTATTCAAAGCTTTACTCTGTCGTGATCCACATTTCTGTGATGTCCTGAATGTTCTGTTGCATCTGGTATGAGTCCTTCCGAAATAGCTTGTTTTAAATATGCTCCAATCACTTCAGTGGAAAGAGAATGTTCTTTTTCCATGATGAAAAATGTTCTGACAAGCGGTTAAATGTGAAAAATCATTCTGTTGTTGCTTGTAACCAAGAAAAGTAAACTTGAGTACTTTAATTGTGTGATAAATAAATTATTAACTGCCTTAAATGCCTATTTTATTAATAATGAGTGATATTACTCTGTTTTCACTTTTAATAAATGTCTATTTTAATTATATTACTGCCTTTTATAAATGATTTGCCTGTCTATTTTAACCAAAATTAATGCCGAAACTTCCAGGCTGTGGTTATAATTTTTTATCTTATCCTCTATTTTAAATATTTATAATGCCTATGTATCCAACAGATCGAAAGCCGTGTATTTAAAAATGCATTAAATGCACCCAACTTTCTTCAGTACTATAAAAGTATCGATAATAACTTCCGTTCAATAAAAAAATATATTAAAAATAAAAGTCGATATTAATATCTGTCATTGCTTTTATCTCGATATCACTAGCGACTTTCTGCCTTAAAGCCTGCGGCAATGCGCTAGCAACGGTTGGTAACAGAGAGCAGCGAAGTAAAGAAAAGAATGCGAGTAGACAAGGATGTAGGACTGTAAAGAGTATAAAAAGTCTTTGGACAATTTCTCTCTTCCTGCTCCGAGGTACAGATGGTCTACTGCTGGAAGGACGATTCATTCTTTGCAAGGAAACAACCCCTTTCTGCCTCCTCGGGCTTGGGATTAAATAACTCCTTGTGCTTGCGTCAGGGCGTGCCAGAGACAAAGGCATAATGAATTGTTTATAGTACATATGCACTAGAGGAAAATACAGCAAAGAAACGCAATGAAACTTTGAAATTCCATTTCTGTTATTAACTATTTAACTTTCCTGGTACAGCTTTGTACTTCTCACTACATTAGAAACATTTCCACGAGCAATTTCTCTAACGTTCTCGTTCCAAATCCATTATTCGCATTCATTATTTGAACATGAATGACCTTGTTAATTCTCATCTAACACAATACTTTTAAAATGATTGCGGTTAGTTCAAATGTGTGTATATCAAACATGCATTAATTATGCATACATCAAATGACCAAATCTATACAGCCATTATGATATGTTATTGTTAATAGGCAATTGTTTACAAAGTAACCATTAATTTATGTTGAGTTTTTCTTCTTTTTCTTCTAAAGGCCTTCTTTAGACTTGTTCAGAGCTTAACCAAATTGACCACTCCCCCTTCTAATAAAATAGTAATAGGGCATCTAACTTTCCTCTTAACCGGAGAAAGATTACGTTACGTTGTTTCATTTGTGACGTCATCTTAAAATGGACCAATGAAACAAAACTTTTTTTTTAATTTTAACCAATCACAGCCGGATATCGCAGTGAAATTATGAAAAAAATTATCAAATCCGTTTTATCATTTGTCTTGTGGTCAGTGTAGCCAACTCTATACCCCAAATATATAATTCCTGAGTATGCACCACTAACCACTTTTCTGTGTTTTCACAGAAAAATTGTAAATTTAACTAACTTAATGTGTATTCACTCAAATAATTGTTTTCGAGTATTCAGTTGAACAGTCTGAAATCATGTTATTTATTATGTAATAATATCTGCCTAAGCGAGCAAAACTCTTAATAAACACGTTGTTTCAGAATGGTAAAATCTTTTCTTTATATTTGTTTTTCTCAGTAGTGAATCTAAAGATAGAGACTGTAATACTCGACTTTGGTCTATTTCATTCTCACGGTTTGTTTGTTTTTGTTTGATTTATTTACGGACGCTCTTTTAACAGCTCAGGTCATCAGCGTTCCATTCAATTCAGGGCGTGAAACGGCCGACAAATTTTGCTCAGAGGCTTCTTCTTTCAGGCGTGAGGTTCTTTTTCGTGCCGTAAATGTACGACACGGGACCCACGGCTTTACTTCCCTTCCAAAGGAAGCCATACTTAGGATTCACGGTTTGTGAATAAGTATATATTCATAAGTATAATATTTTGAACAATTGTTAATTATCCGTGGGCAAATTTCAAATATATATTACTTTTATTTTTAATATATTCATGAAATATTCTCAAACCCGTATTTGGCTCTATAGCTAGATGGCTTGAAAAGGTTAAGTATTCATTATACAAATACATTACTACAATATTGCAAGCCAATTTTACGGGAATTACATTAGAATTCTTATTTTATTCATGAAATAGTCCTAATAAATATCACTCGCAGACATGAGCTTTCCCTATAAATTCACTTACTACGTTCCTGAATTTATTGGCAATCTCAGACCCTCTTGTGACTATAACACTTATGTGACCATAAAATAGATCAATGAAATAGATTTAAATTTGAATTTTTACCTAATCACATCATAAATTGCAGTGCAAGTATTGTGGAACGAAGTTTTATCAAATCTCTTTACCTCGCGTAGTGCATTTGTCTTCTAGTCAGTGTATCCAACTCTATACCTTCACTATACTTCCTGAGCATTATATAGATTAATCAAGAACCATTTGGCAACGCTGAATAAAGTGCGGAATTCTGCTTTGACATCTTCATGTATTAATTCCCAAATGTCCTGAAATTGCAATACCTTCAATCAAATTTGTGTGTTTTCAGTAATTGTATATTTAACTAACTGCATGTATATTCCCTAAAATAATTGTATTTACGTATTTAACCAAACAATCTGAAATCATTTCGTATATTTCAGCCTTGCGATTTCTGAATAGGTAGCTATTCACGAGTAAGTAGAACATTTTACATAATTCTTAATATTCTATGCAGGAATTTAAAATATGCATTACATTTATTCTTATTCTATTAATGAAAGAACCCTAAACTCCAATTTTGCTCTTTCCTATTGGCATTACTGACAATCGACAGTTGTCTGTTGCAAGATGACTTGAAAAGTCAAGTATTCACAATACAAACATACAATTTTTAAGCCAAGTTTAGGGGATTTATATTTAAATTCTTATTTTTATTGGAGAAATAATCCTAACAAATATCAAGCGAGGATCTGAGAAAGCTAATGATATTACTTGTGATAATTTTTGTCATAGCGCTCTTTGTTCCACAGATAATTCTCAGTATTAATTTGCGCAAACTTGCAACGCAGTAATTCACCTAATTCCTATTACAACTGCCTAAACAAATCCCAAAGCACTTGTTAAAATTATTAGCAGGTTCTTACTGCATGAATCATTTAGTGTGCAAATTAGACAAACATAAAACCTAGAAATCAAATTATTCATTGGAAATATTAAAAAATACTTACAGAAAGATTGCGAAAGTTCGAATGAGACACAACCCTACTATTTCTAGAATATTCATTCACTAGCTGTAACGTGGTGTTAAGCTCCCAGTATCCAGAACTTACAGGAAATGGTTAATGGAGATCCTAAGATAAGGGAATATTCTGTTTGAGAATATATTTCACCGAAAATTAGTAACAGCTCAAGCTATTCTCTTTACTAAATTGTGCAAACTAACAAGACTGATTTCATTTGTTTCGCATTCAATGATAAACAAACAAATGAAATCAGCTATTAAAGCATACGCAGATTAACAGTTGACTAGCTGAGTATATAGGCCAACTCAAGAGGACTCCAAGGTTAAAATACTGCGATAGGGTAGAGCACGACGCGGTAGCTCAGATAGTAAGAGCATCGGCACACTAAGGCAAAGTTCGTGCTACGATTCCCGGTCATGACCTCTACTTTTTCTTACTAGACTCAGATTTCACACTTTCTATGAGGTATATGTGATAAAGGGCGTATGCGTCTTGACTACACCCTTCTCCCAGTGAGTGACGCACCGTAATTCGCACAGTACTTATGTTGATTTCGTGCCCACAAATCATTTGTTTCCTCCCTTAAATTTTAACGAGGATTCATCTGTTATTTTGTTTTCTATGCGTAAACTAAGCGAATTTCTCAGCAAGAGAATTTGTGAACGTTATTGTTATTTTTAGTATGTAGATGGATATATAAGAAATATTTTTAAAATCTTTTCATGGGGTACATCGCAATAATTCATACCTAAAATTGCGGCTACTAGAGCGCGAACACGCACGCACGCGCGCGCACGCACACACTCGATGAATGTTTTTTATTGAACGTTATATGCCGATTTTACTGAGAAAAAACATTTCCCCACCATGAACTTTTAACCATCACGGGCGGACTCGTCAACGGAAGACCTGGGGTTCGAATCCCGACAGAACCATCCTCCCTGACTGAGCTTTTTCTCAGTCCTCATAAATGGCAAATGCCGGGGAAGTGCCCTAAACTTATGACTGAAACGTCATTTCATCTCATATATCATCAGTGTGCACCGCCTATGGTGCCTCAGTAGTAAAAACGTGCCTTGAACAGTACTAAAAAAACCAACCTCAAAAAAGAATTAAAAATACCAAAATATGGCCTTATTAATTAATAAAAATTTAGGCATTACTGTGTGTTAAATAGCCTGACAAACTCTAAACCTAATAATAAAAGAAACACTGAACTATAACACATTATTTAACTGGATGTGTCTGTTTTTACCCTTCAAAATCACTTGAAAATAAATATCTATAGTGAAATTGCTCCAATTTTCAAAAGTAAGGGCAACAAAATTGGAATTCTTGCAAATCTATAAATATTATGAATACTATTAATTAAACGAAATATATGGCCACTGATAAACAAAGCTATAGTGTGTGGGTATTTTTAAATAATTTTACATGTAACCATGGTTATGAACCGAGCTCTTGGTATTATCTTTACATTCACTAAATATAATAGAAAGTTATTTATTTGCATTGTGTATTTAAGAAGGAGATGTTCATATGTTTCTTTCAAAAAGTGTTACTATTCAGAAACAATTATTAGTAAGCAAGTATACGCAATCAACAATATACTATCGACAGTTCCGTCGATTTTCATTGGCTTTAAAATTTAATTTAAATTTCATTGTAGTAAAAGAATGTAATTCAAACGTTTTCTGGAAATTACAAAGGGCTTATATACAAATTATTCTCACACATAAATTAGATAATAATTCACAGTTGCTATCTTCATGACAATGCTTTTGTCAAATATAAAAGATGCATCCTAATAACTGCAATTTATATGCTGAGTTAACATTTCCTGTTATTTTGAAATAATAGAGAGAAAATTAAACGCTAGAGCGCATTTTGAATTTGGGTGTTTGGGTAAACCCTCACTCCTAATGGTCCGATTTCCCTGATTTTCAGAAATAATTTTTCTTTGTTTTGTTTAAATGGTGTATACAAATATTTGTTGTGAAAATAAAAGAATATTGGTGCAGATAGATATATTTTTAAATTTTGGGGTTTCGGGATAACCCCCACTCCTTATGACCCGATTTCCTTGATTTTAAGGAAATATTTTGGTTTTATTTAAATAATATATATATATATATATATAGATTTTCTTTCCTTTGAGTAAAACAACTATTGATACTGCTAGAGGGATTTTTAAAATTTTGATTTCATATAAACCCCTAGTCCTTATGCATCAATTTTTCTGATTTTCAGAAACTAGTTTTATTTTATTTAAATTGCATACACCAAGTTTCGTTACGTAAAAAGTAATTGGCGACGTTACAGAGATTTTTAAATTTTGCATTCAGATAAACCCCTACTAATAATAGTCTGATTTTGCTGATTTTTCGAAACAATTTTTGTTAATTGAGTATATGCATATATCGAGTTTCGTTGAGAAAGAAACAAAAATTGCGGTCGCTAGATGTTAACTTATATATATATATATATATATATTTCGGTGCCTAGTAAGTAGAATCGATGGAGATTTGGAGAATTTTTTCAAAAATATTTTCATGGGTTCAACCGCAATATATTCCTTCGGGATACAATAAGAATCAGATCCCTGGACAAAATTATCAACTGTTTCATATGTATATAATACATAAACATCACACCAGATAGCACTGGAAACGATGGACTGATCACCCCTCCCATATTCCCTCATGACCACTTATTCTTCTGCCATCTGTAGGTACTAAGTGTAATTAAACATATACGGTTGATATCCGACACAGAATAGGCTTTAGCCCTAAGGCTTATTAGCCGATGACTATAATTTAAATAAAACACCTAATATATTGCTTTACATCCTGCAGCTGGTCGGTCCTGGTGGTGTAGTTATAACCATACTTTCCTCCTAAACTCAAGATCGCAGGTTCGATGGATTTTTGAACGTAAAAATCCTAAGTATGGCTTCCTTCGGAAGGGAAGTAAAGCAGTGGGTCCGTGTCGTACATTTACGGCATGTAAAAGAACCTCAAATCCGAAAAAAGAGGCAACTGAGCAAAATTTATCGGCCGTTTCATACCCTGAATTCAATGGGACGCTGATGAACTGAGATATTAAAGAGCCTCCGTAAATAAACCAAATCAACAAATAAATCCTACAGCTAAATAGTATTTATTATGACCAAATTAAAACATTAATAATAGCAGTCTCAGTTACTAGACAACGATAGAAAAAAAATTAAATGTCACATGATATGAGTGCCATTTAAATTTCAGGGTAAGGTGTCTGCGATAAGTTGAAACCTAAAATGTAATTAACATTTGTTTTAAACTTTCCTATCAATATCCAAACTGACGTTTTTCTTTAATTTAAATTTATTTTAATTAGGTAATTATTCAGACTGGTAAGTTTTAAGATGAAAGTCCTGTATAAAAAACTTCAAAGCGATTTTTCTTTCTTTTTTTAGAAACGCCGATACTGGGTTTCTTTCATATATAAACTTTGCGTTGGAAGTTTAAAACTTAATATTGGAGATAGAGAGTTATTAATGGTGCTATAAATTTCCCATTTTTCCCCCCACAAAAGCTTTTCTCTAAAGCTTGTTTCTTCCCTTGAATTTGCTGCAAAATGTTGATGGTTCCCTTTTAACATTCTCTTAAATGTTCTTAAGAGGAGCGCATACTTCTTTTTAATTTACTTTAAGAACATTAAGTCCTAGTGACGGCGGTAGCAGCAACGGAAAACCTCGCTTTGAAGTCGAATGTAACTTATTAATTGGTTTTAGAGCTTAGCAGTTGCGGCCCGGATAACAATTTGATTTAAACTAGTGCTTATACAGGGGTTGCAATGAAACTTTTGCACAGCTGTGTATAAACAAACTAAGCAGGCTATGAAAGAGCGTCTATGAGGCTTCTGCAAGCTTAAGAGACAGATGTTTACGTATTTGATAAGTATAAAATCATAAGTATTTAGTTCGAAGCCTGGGAAACCCTTTCGATTCTCTATCTTTTTTATATAACTTGTCACCTCTAAACATATTCATGTAATCCTGTCTTTTGGGCTTATTTTTTTACAATTTTTACATTAACTTTTTGTTGCTATAATGTTGGCAGATGAAAGACAAAGATGTTAGAAAGTTGAAACCTTATATTGAGTTACTGGTTCGATTATTTTATCCCTGTAACCACAAAATTCACATAACTTGTCATCAATCAGTCTGCTAAAGATACTTTCCTATTAAAAACAAGAAATCATTGTTGCATTAAAATTCAAGAACTCTATAGCTAAAACTTGATGCCGTATTTATGAGCTGCCACTCCCTCATTTAATTAGAGCGATTGTAGCAAGTAATTTTATGTAACTTTCTTATTATAGTCATGAGTATAATGTCATTTTCATGTACAAGTGTTGAACTATTGTGTGTAAAATGTTATTTTCTTGCCACGTTGCAGAAAGCTACCCCAACCATAAAACCTGACCTGGGAATTTCTGTTGCCTTTTGTAACATTTGCAATGAATACCCAAACAAACCGATGTGTCCTGGAGAAATTTCTAAAAGAGAATCCTTGAGCATGATGTTTATTTGTATACTGTTAGGAAATTGTAAAGCAGTGTAGGCATAATAAAGCAATAAACATACAGGTATGAAAAGACAGGCCGTTAACCTCTTCAAGGTAAGCCGTTAACTTCTTCAATTGATACATGCATGTGAAAAGTCACGTAGGCCATGCTTATAGTCTTGTAATTTTGCGGTCCGTTGTAGGTTTTGCAAGAATATTCAGCGGGGCATTATCAGTGGAAGGGCTTTCTCAGTTCAGTTATTGGAGAGCAGTAGCTAGTTTTAGAAGAGTATTCAGTGTTGGGTATTATCAGTGTGGAGGATAAGCACGGTCAGTTCAGTTCCGTTTATTCGATTATTAGATGAGTTCAGTTGCGTCTTAGGATCAGTCTTTATCAAATTAAGAAACGCCAGAGTGATCGTTATAGTTAATGCGAAAGTGGCACATATTCTCCAGAAAATAAACATTTTATGTGCAATATTGTATGAACAATAAATTGTGTTCCATCTTCAATAGCAAAATATTATTAATCTACAATACACCTTCCCCTATGTTCACAGGACCATAAAAGTATCCAGCATCAGGGTCTCAACAGCTGTGGCAAATATAAGTGAGCGGACATAACATCAGAAAGAATGAAATATCATTACCCCTGAGAATCTAAAACAATCAAATTTCCTTTTTTCCAAATCTTTTCCTCCATTATTGTATATATTTTCATTAACCTCCATTTTTTAATAAAGTATCGCTGCAAACTTTTTTCAAATCTCACCATCAATATACATTAAATATTGTAGATGACAAAAAACATTTTATTAATACCTCCATTTATTTTGGAACATTACAATTGTTCTAAACCTGCAATATTTTAGATTTAGCATCCCGGTAGCTGTAATTAGCAAACTTTCCTCACAGAGTTTCAAAAGTCCAACCGCTGTGAACTACACCATATATGATCCCTTAAATTTAATAACTTTTGTATAATACATTAGTTATTAAATTAACTATTATTAAATTCCAACACACAACCTATCAAGACGCTATAGCTATTATCTCTGACGAACTCAGTTCTCATTTATTCAAAAAAAGTATCTTAAACTCAACGCAAGTAGCCTTGGGTTATTCTTATAGTTAATCTAAATCAGAGTGTACTAAAACGAATCAGTGGAGATTTCTCTTTCTGTGGTTCGGTAACTAGCCAAATCTGCATTTTACAGTCGATGGGAAATGCAGATACTTTCAAGTGACCCGCCACATTCACCAGACTGTCCTATAAGGGAGTTTGTCATTATCTACTGTGTATATATTGCTCCAGAATTACTTTTAATTTTTGTCTTTCTTTTGTATTTACAAATATCTACAGTGAAACATCATTGTTTGTCATTTCACATTAATGCAAAGTACTTCCATTTTCTTTTTTTATATTCAATAAAGCAGATTCTTATAGTAATGTGTTTTAATTAAAATTTACATAGGATGTTTACATTAAATAATATCACAGAATAAATATTATTTCTCTTTTCCGTGCCAGAAAACAAAACAAAACACGTATACCTTCATGGGTCAGTATTTAAACCCCTAAACCTTCACCGTTCGGCGCGCACAGTGCAACACTAGTCAGAACTCGCAGAGAGGCAAATAGTACCCAATTTGAAAAAAAAAATCAATACGACTCAGGGGACAGGATAGTAAGTAAAACGCCAGGATTATATAACTTCCCAATCTGCAGTATGAGAAGACACCCTTTTTAAGATGAATAACTCCCCTTATAACATAAGGGCTGCTAATTAAGACAGTATATAAGAGATATAAAAGCATAAACAAGAAAACAGAACAAAAGGATAGAAATAGATAACAGAAACAAAATATGTTCACATCATATGTTTGCAAATCTTAAAGAACGCAATTTAAATAACTATTTTAAATGTCATTTTTAAAACAAACGAGATTTCAGTACGTATGAACGATTTTTAATCGTCTCCTTTAGAGGCCAAAACAGGACCAGGTGCTTGAAAAGTGTGAGCTAAGGCCATCAGCCCGGCCACCTCAATATTATATTATTCTTAGAGAAATTCATAGTGTTTTTTTATGATGTTTAACGCTCGTTTTTACTACAGAGGCACCGCAGGCGATGTACATTGATACACGAGATGAAATGATATATTGGGAAAGGATTTTTTTAAGGAAGGAAACGTTCCAGGCCTAAGTTCAGAGTACCTCCCCGACATTTGTCATTTATGAGAACTAAGGAAAACCTGGAAAAAAACTCAGTAAGGGAGGACGGTCCTGGTGGGATTCGAACCCCTGACCTTCCGCTCACGATCCCGCGCCCAAACGACCTATACCATCCCTGGCGGTTGAGACACGAAAGTACAAATGGTATCCTTTTGTATCCTATTAAATGCCAGAGCAGTTTTCCAGTGAAAAAATTCCACTACTGCACACCGCCCACCACCGACCCACATCATCTGACTTTGCAATCCTAAAACGAACAAAGAAATGAAACGAGAAAGAATGAGGTGAATTCTACTAAGCGATCAGAAAAAGCTCGAAGTCAAGAGGACCAATCCCAAGGGATTTCACCCCGGGATCTCCCAATGGAAGTTTCAAGTGTTACTGCCTAAATCACCCCGCTCGATAAAATAAGGGTTTAATGTGCATAATAGTCCTCCAATGCTCACATCAATCTCTCACAAAACTATGAGTATGGTGTTACACATACATGCTGCAAGTATTTATCAAAAATATCCAAAATAAACTTCAAAACGCTGTACATTACGAAATGTCCGCTTTAAGTGAAGGACGTTTAATTTGCGAATGTGCAGAAAATTACGCAGCGAGAGCATTTATCTCAGTTATTTCCCCAGCCCGGCCTCAGCAGGCGGAAACCAAGATAACTTCACGCTACCGTCTCTTGAACGAATGACAAATTAGAGCGATCTCTGTAGACGCCAGCCGGTCCCGGGGTTGCCGATGCGGCATCTGAATCACTAACAATCAGTCACACCCCTAAGCTACAGCACAGATAAGGGGACTTTTCTAGTCCCCCTATCTTTCTCCCCAAATTTCTGTGGACACAGAAACACGGTCACAATAATTTATGCTCCCCAATGACTCACGACTTCCTCCGAGGTTTTAGAAACCCAAGATAATCCCTTGCGTGCTCTGCAGTTACCTAGAACAGCAAGTCAGAGTTTTTAAAGCATTTTGACACGAGTTACTCCAGAAGTGAAAGTGATTTAATTGTTCTCTTAAATTAAAAGCTGCCCCCCACCAAATTTCGAATTGTAATCTGATATTTTATCTAATTCAAACTTTCAAGAGTAGAAAAGTAATATACTATACTAATGGTGTTATTATTTCCAGCACAACACATACAAAATAATGAGAAGAAACACCCATATGTCTCCAATAACTCAATAGTTTGTTATTCTTTTCCTATTAAATAATCAATGTTTCCAAAATATTGAGTCAGAGAGCGTTTGCGCTTGTGCTGAAAGAACAATTTTTTGGCTTTAGAAAGGCGGAATATACCGAATGAACTACAAACCAACTTGGCCTGCAGACGAGAGCAAAACATACCCCGCACTGTCATTTTATGTCATTTTTCTTATATGATATTTCGTAATCGTTTTGTTCAGATGCTCACAGTCTCATTTATATCATGTAAATTAACTTGGAGTTCCTCCTTTGCAATATCATTAATTTTTTTTAGTCCAGGGCGCGTTGTCCCCCCCCCCCCAATACACGTACAGCATGTTTCAACTCATTTATCCATCTACAAATAGCCTTCAGTTCTAGTGAAAAAATCTCCAAGAATTTCATCCAACTGAGCTATAAGCTTATTTAATCATTGCATGAAACTCTTTTTCTTGTTTGTCCCCATTTTTATAGCAGTTGGCTGTCAAACGCTAACTACATGTTGCATTTGACTAAAACTTTGGAATGATTTCTGCCAGTAATGCTGCACTTAATGATATTTCATGTCATTTCATTCAGATTTACTGCACTTCTCAAAAGACCTCTGTACTAGTGTAAGGTTAATTCTTACCATTTTAATCCATTATGAAATATGTGGCATTTTACTAAAGCGCGCCTAGCAATAAAGCAATTATTTTGTAATATTAAAAGACCAAAATATAATTTGCAGCACTCTGATATGAAATTTTTTTTCTAAATATTTAACACCAAGTTTATACTTATTTAAAATTACTACAAAAACGTAATTTAATGTTAGACTTATTTGAGATCTACAAATATCGTCAGTAACACATATATGAACTATTTTACCTCTTTTTATCAGATTAGGGCTTAAATTAATATTTTTATTTTATTTTGACTTTTATGTGTGTTTTAATAGCTACTTTGTACTAAATTCCTTTTTTATTATAAAGTTAGTTTATACTGTCAGCCAATTTACAAAACTACAAAATAATACAAATTTCCACATTTATAATTACATAATTAACTATTAATGAAATCAACTGCTAAAACAAGTCCTCTTGGTCCAGTCATTTTTCTTTTTTTAGGAGTTTATTCTCCATTATGTCTTGGATACCTTTCATCCACGTTGCCTGTGGCCTTCCTCATTTCTCTCGTCTTAGTGGAATCCATTTATGTAACATTCTTGGCAATCTTTCTTCGTCCATTCGCATTAAATAACCATACCATATTCATTTAAAATGTCCTTCACAATATTATTTTATTGCCATTTTTTGTCTTATTGTATCATTTCTGATTCTGTCTCTTCGAGACACCCTTGGTGACCGCCTCCATTAATCCATTTTACAAAATTGCCAAAAATCTATTGTTGTTAGGTATTTTTAAGTTGCTATATTTCTGCACCATATAAAGCTCTACTTCTGACAATAGATTTATATAAATTTAATATTTTATTTCTTTATTAATCTATTTATCCCATAATATAGAATTAAAAATCCATATTGCAAATTTGCCTGTTCTCTAATTTCTTTATTACTTCTGACAATAGATTTACATACATTTAATATTTTATTCCTTTATTAATCTGTTTATCCCAAATATAGAATTAAAATCGATATTGCAAATTTCTTTATCATTTTTCCGTAATCAATATACCACTTAAATATTTATATTTGTCACTAAATTTTATCACTCCTTTATTTTCAATAATTAGATTTAGTTTTTCTTCTCCCATTACTACATAATTCGATTTTTCAAAATTAAACTTTAGGCCCGCCTTTTCATTACTCTTCAATGGGCTTTCTACCCAAGTATTCTACATCACCATATTCTTCAGTTATTATCGTTTGATGATCTGCAAATTACAAAGTGTAAATATTCCTATCATCAACCCTTGACTCCCAAACCTCCATATTTCTTCTTCCAGACATTTAAAGACTCTTCAAGATATATTTGGAACAATGTTGGAGATAACATTCCTGACGCAAGCCTTTGGTAACACGGAATTCTGGTGACGATCTATTTTGTATGTTAATTTTTGCCATAGAAATTTCATATATATATATTTTGTATTGCTTTCATTCAATGTTTTGAAATGCCGGCTCTTTGTAAATGAATATAAAGTTTTAGTGTGCCCCCGTTCCGTTAAGCAATCGTGTTTGTACACACTAGTGGTAACTGGTTGATCTTCAATGGACCAGCAGTTCCCGTTAACACTGCGTTCCGCTGAAGCAGACAATTGAACCCAACTCTTCTGTAGCGTTTCTATAGTAAGTGCATGTAACACTATCCATTGTGTATTTGTTTACTGTGGAATATGTGCATAGAGAGATATACGCTATAACAAAGATTATTTATTTATGCTTGCTATGTGCCAAAGTAACCTTACAAGTACTGTAGGAGAGAATTTTCTACCACAATTCTAGGAGTATGATCGCTAACAGGAAGTATAAGCAATGTAACTGACAAGAAGCCGAGATCAGACAGAGAGAGAGAGAGAAAGAGGGAGGGGGGACTTTTTTTTATTTATTTATTTTTTTTTATTTATTTATGGACGCTCTTTAACATCTCAGGTCATCAGCGTCCCATTCAACTCAGGGCGTGAAACGGCCGACAAATTTTGCTCAGAGGCCTCTCTTTCAGGCTTGAGTTTCTTTTTCGTGCCGTAAATGTACGACACGGAACCCACGGCTTTACTTCCCTTCCGAAGGAAGCCATACTTAGGATTTTTACGCCCCGAAAAAAATCCATCGGTCCTGGCCGGGTTCGAACCCGCGATCTTAGGTGTAGGAGGAGGGGGAACTTGATGAAATAGACTATTGATTAGAAATTTCTACTCTAGAAAGTCTTTAACACCATTAGCCCCACAAGTTGGTATATCTATTGGCAGTGCGTACAAAGCCACTCAGATGCGGCATCGACATCCATATAAAATCACTGCTGTACCCGAAATAAAATGCATGGAGGCGCTGAAACAAAATATCCGGGAGCAGTTTACAATATTCCAAGGGACATATTACAGCGAGTGTCACAAAATATTTTCAAAAGAATTCAGGTATGTCTCACAGCGGAGAGCAAGCTCTTCAAATATAATATTAATTAATATTTACTACTAATAAAAAACGAAAGAAACAAAAACATGATCCATGAATTCCCTCGGCCTGTATTGAAGTCGTTAGCAGTAATTTCCAAATGACAAAATCAATTTCCGATTGCGTAGGGAAATGAGAACACTGTAGAATGCAAAATTAGCTACTGAGTAAAACAAATAATAAAGCATCTCTAAATGATACCGCTACGGGTGGCCGAGGTCGTTAAGGAGCAGTCTCGTGAGCGGGAGGTCTGGGGTTCGAATCCCGCCAGGACCGTCCTCCCGGTTTTCCTCAGTCCTCATAAATGGTAAATACCGGGGAACCCTAAACTTAGGCCTGGAACTTTCCCTTCCTTACAAAAATCCTTTCCCAATTTATCATTTCATTCCATGCATCAGCAGTGTGCCTCAGTAGTAAAAACGAGCGTTTAAATACTTTTAAAAATGTCTTAACCGTGTGGAGAATTAAATTTCTGTTACAAAAGATACAGCATGTGGAATCATGTTCTTCAGTAACAAGTCTTGTTCACCGGTACCAAACTTTTTAGGTTCACTGTCATCTCGCTAAACTGTTTCTTCCGCCCATTACCGTCGCCATTGGTAGTCCTTGCACCCCCGCAGCTGATGCACGCCCAGCTTCTCATTGTGCTTGCATTGCGGCTCAGAATTGCTCCTCACAAACTCATACTCCATTCTAAACCATTCCTTAATATTCTGGTATACAATTTTATAAAGTAGTTATCAAATATGTAAACAACATCTATCTGGTAATAAACATTTAAATTACCAAATGATGAAAATGTGGGCTGCCTGTAGCTATCTACTGCAAAAACACTAACATTGGTCAGATATCAAGGAGTAAAACTCACTTAAATACACAATGTTTGCTATAAATTGCAGCCCCTACAAGAGACGCCAACAGCTATCGTAATTTGATCAAGAAAGAATTACGAAATCGTTCATAATGAAACGAAAATGAGATCAGTGAATCGAGGTACAACGAACACACAGACGTGATGAATTTCAACGGTCCCCTCAGACGAGAAGACAGATATTAGTTGCAATTTTAATGGTCAGCTGTGTACATATGTATAACAATGGTACATCATTTTAAGCTAATCAATATGAACACAAATCCACACAGCTTGCTGTGGATAACATGGGCGTTTAAAGATCTCTATTTGCATTAATGTGTTGTGTACCAACAGGCCCGGTTTAAGTACTAGGTTCAAAATTGTGCTAGAAATAGAGGTGCATTATGTAGCGGTAGTGTTGTATTTATTTACAAAATATGTTTGTTACAAATATGACTCCATGGATCCTGGGACCACATGTGGGTTTACAATACACTAAGAAGAACGCAATAAAAATATAGAATGATCATGTAAGTATATATTTTTTTTTTTTTGAGTAGTGTTTAACGCCCGTTTTCACTACTGAGGCACCACAGGCGGTGGACACTGATGATACATGAGATGAAATGATATATTGGAAAAGGATATTTTTTTTTTTAAGGAAGGAAGCGTTCCAGGCCTAAGTTTAGGTACCTCCCCGGCATTTGCCAGTTATGAAGACTGAGGAAAACCTGGAAAAAAACCCCAGTCAGGGAGGACGGTCCTGGCGGCATTCGAACGGCAGACCTCCCGCTCACGAGTCCGTGCCTTAACGACCTCGGCCACCCGTGGCGGTCATGTAAGTATATTAATTGTTCTATACTCGGTGATAAAGAATTGGTTAATTTTTTGTACCTCATATATGGTTTGTTTACTTTTATTTAAGTTGTAATTTTTTTTAATTCAAAGTAAGACGGAATTGACTGATGTTCTGTCTGCACCATTGCACAAAATGATATTTAACTTCAAAGGAACAAACAATATGCTTACTAAAAATTAAATAAATAAAAAGAAAAGGAAAAAGTACAAAAATTAATAACTTTCTCTCTCACACACGCACGCACACACACAGTGCGACTAATGTTCCACAATCCTCTTCCTGGTTGTCTGCTTTTTTCGATCTGAGATGTCTCACTTTGTATAACAATGTACCTACTCCCTCCATCTTCCTGTATGCCAGCAACCGGACCCGATTCTCTATTCTTCCGTCCCCTTGCAGTACGCCAGAATATGCCCCCAAATTCTTTTTCCGCACATATAGGGCATATTCTCATACCCTCTCCGTCTGTTACTTTAATCATCCGCCACGCTCCTAACCTAAACCAAGTGAGCCTATGATTGTTGAGTTTGACCCTGTTTGGCTTTAATGCTTCATTTCCCAATCGATTTTCATCTCTGATTTTATCTACAGTGAAATTATTTCCTGCACAATTCGGAAGAGTTACCTGCCTATTCATGTCCCTCAGGCATTTCTTAATTTTCCTCCAAGCTTCCCACTCATAGTTTCCAGACCTCTTCTTAATTCTGAAACCCAGGTCTTATTTCCCCCCCCATTTCCCGCCATTCTCAGCTGCACCTGGTAATTAGTGAACAATTCATAAACAGTACGTCACTGCTCGGATCCCGCATTCTATAATCTCGCTATATGTACTAACTTCCCTCAGTGTTCTGCTATTTACTGTAGTCCTCCCCACTCCTAAAATGTTTTACAGAAAACCCAAAATCAAATTTCTCTGCTCGATCCTAAAGGATAGTTTTAGGGCTTTCATATTCGCTTTAAGTTTCGTCCCATCAATGGGTTTCGCCCATCCTTCTCCATCGAGAAAGTTAGTCCAACGCACACGAAATTAGAGGTAGTTTTTCGTGATAAAGACTTGCCCAGAGCAAGTTGCAAGGACTAGCTCACCTTACGTATGATCAACAGAGGTCATCCCGTGACAGTAAGAGGCCTTTTTACGTTATGGAATTCTTCATACTAAATTATTGTTATAACTGTTTAATTAAACAATTGTTTAGCATTAGATAAGCGAATCTTATACTAAATATCGTTGCCTTTAGACTGGAAAACCCCATAAAAACTCTTTGGAGTATCTACAGTTCAAAAGTGCAAACAGCTACAAAGTTGTTTCCCCCCCCCCTTTGGACTGATTTATTTACGGACGCTCTTTAACATCTCAGGTCATCAGCGTCCCATTCAACTCAGGGCGTGAAACGGCCGACAATTTTGTTCAGAGGCCTCTCTTTCAGGCTTGAGGTTCTTTTTCGTGCCGTAAATGTAAACGACACGGGACCCACGGCTTTACTTCCCTTCCGAAGGAAGCCATACTTACGATTTTTACGCCCGAAAAAATCCTGGCCGGGTTCGAACCCGCGTTCTTGGGTGTAGGAGGCAAGTATGGTAACTACTACATCACCGGGACTGATTACACCGTTGCTGATGTTAAAACCATAAGTGTACACGACATAAACACCCTCCCACGTTTACCAGGTAGCATTTCTTTCTTTAGCAGAAATACTTGGGTATTGAACAGTATTGACAAGTTCAGTATTTATTTGCTTAGTAGAGGTAAACATATAATGCTTCTGATTTATAGTCTTGATAACTGGCGAGTCCATCAAAATACATCTTACAATAGCATACCTGCTTGATCAATATATAGAAAGCGTTCAGGACTATCAGGACTGTTGTTTTATTCCTTACAACCTCTGGAAACATTTCAGGATGTTTTATAAACCAAAAAATCAGGATATAAATATTCTTCAATTTGAGCTCTCCCGCTAAATAATTCAACTATAAAGCTGGAACAGTGAGTGAAAATTGCAAAAGCTTCTATCTACAATGCGTTAACAATATTAAAACCCTATCTATAAAAATAACTTAATTTCATCTGCTTCATATTCCTGATGAAGACAATGGGGAGAATTTTTCTGAATATTTACAAATTACATTTAAGAAATAACTCATTTGAATTATTTCCAATAAACCTGCTTTTGTTTGCATGGTAAATTTAAAAAATACAAATACTAGCGAGTAGTTAAAAATTATTTTTAAAACAAAAGTAATGAATAAATTATCGAGGGGCTCTCAGTGTGTACAATGAAATTAAATTGGATTGGTAGGGTAATTAAATTAAACGAACTGCATTGTTTATTTTACAGTTACCTCTGTATTTCTTGTTTGAACATATTAACCGAACAATTTACTAATTTACTCATTGGAGAAATGGACATGTTCCAGATGAATTGCATATTGTATTACTAATTCCTAATTTTAAAAAAAAGCAAATAGAAGAGATTGTAACAAATACGTTGAGTATGGTATGGGTGTATTGAACCAAAAAATTGAATTCTCTCTTTTGGAAAAAAGAACGACTTTACAAAACAAGATTCTATATTGATTTTAGCAGTAAAATAAACCAGCTTGCAAATATACAGAATACACCATTCCAATACAGTGCCGTTCCACAGACTTCCAAATGATTTCAACAGCGAAGAGGTTAAGAAAAGATTTCAAGGGTGTTCTATATGAGCTTTGTTAAATAACGTACATATTACCGAAGGCAAAGATTGGAATATCAGTAAATGTAGTAGAAATGTGTTATATACAGAGTGAGGTATTTATAGTGTCGCGGCCATTTTACTTTTAAACGAAGGAGAAAATCAAAAAATGCTTCAGACAAAATTTTAAGTGCTCTTGGGGGACATAAAATAGCGACATTAATTCTTCCTTGAAATGCCATTATCAAGGTCATTTCATGGTCCTTTTTAAATGGAACGGTAATTTTTTCCCGAGAGCAGAAAGAGCTTTCAGTTTTCGGTATAAAAATTCTAGTACATCTCTCAGCTAGGGGTGACAGATGATGTGATATTTGACAAATAAGACAGCAAATGTTTTTCACACACTTTCACTTCTCTCATACATGATCCAGTGGTATTTCTTGAATCCGAAGAAAAATTACAAGGATATTTATTAACTGTCAAAGTTTCAAATAATATACCTAAAGTCTGTCCATTAAGAGATCAAAATAGACACAAACAAAGACACCTGAGTTTTGACCGCAGCTCGCCTTGTAATGGTTTGTGTGACGCTTCCGCCCTCTAAAGCATCCTTTGAAAAATACCACCACTGAAGTCTAAAATCTACTTTGTTTTTACAAAAAGACAAAATACTGAGTATTAAGCATTGTTCAATTATTAAAATAATACAATTATTGAGTTTCTAGCTAGAATAATTCATAAGGCGCGCGCAACTGGAGTTCCTCGGCAGCTAAGAGAGGGCTGAGCCAGAAAGTCTTTTTTTCCCGTAGCTTCCTTGATGGTTACCTGCCTGTGTCATGAACATTTGAAAAGAACGGGTATATGTGTAACGTCCATAGATAATCGTATGACCTTCCTTGATAGTCTAAAAAAAATCTGGAAATCGCCTGCCCCTGCATTCGCTGCTGAAATATGGGTGCTATTAATGTTCTGCTTGGGCCACGTTTTCGCCTTGCCTTTGTGAAAGCTCTGAAATGAGGAATCGGCTTTGTAAGGAAGGCGTGGTATTATAAGGAATCGTAAGGTTGACAAGATATAATAAGAATATGATATTGTGCAACAGCACGCTGTATATCCTAGTTAGTGAAACATGCTCTATAAACCTAAACATAGTAAGACGTAGACGTAATAAATATTAAGGGTGCCTTGTCTTGCCATCCGGAAGTGACGTGACCTTAAAGGGCCCTCAGGGAAACACTTGTATAAATAAAAACAACAAACAACCCTCTTTTCCACTCACTTAAAATATTATGCCTACGTGTGCATGTTATAGATAGACAGAATTATTGTGCTGATGAAGTATTGTTTAGTTTTAAGCTTAACAAACCCAAACCATGAACCTCTAAGAACTTATGATGACAGAGGGAAGTGTTTAACAATAACTCTTATGTCAAGACCAAGTGATTATTACTCCTCCTTGGGCATTACAATTGTATATAAGGTCCCTGAAATGATTCAGAGACAGGAGAGAAGCCTCGGTGCTTGGAGGATCCACGTCCCAGTGTATAAGAAAACCCTTTAATAAATACTTATACTTTTAACAGAGTTGGTTGAGTTATTTAGCACTCATCTGGAAACACCTCGTCTTTCCTGGAGGATTTTTTTTTTTGATTGATTTATTTATGGACGCTCTTTAACATCTCAGATCATCAGCTTACCTTTCAACTCAGGGCGTGAAACGGCCGACAAATTTTGCTCATAGGCCTCTCTTTCAGGCTTGGGGTTCTTTTTCGTGCCGTAAATGTACGACACGGGACCCACGGCTTTACTTCCCTTCCGAAGGAAGCCATACTTAGGATTTTTACGCCCGAAAAAATCCATCGGTCCTGGCCGGGTTCGAACTCGCGTTCTTGGGTGTAGGAATCAAGTATGGTAACCACTACATCACCAGGACCGACCTTCCTGGAGGAGTAGACCTAACTTGATTCCCCGAAGTGACGCCTATTATCCCAATATAACATCCCTTCTCGTCTTAGCCATCGAGATTGAATAAGGAAATTGTAGCACCGCATTAAACAGAAGAACATCACCAAGTTGTAAGTCAATGGACGGATATCACAGTTTGGACTTCGTTTAATAACATCCTGGTGGCATCTCGGCCGGCGGTATTACAGTTCCCTCCGGAACCATTTTCTTCAATTTAATTCTAATTTACTTTACCTCAATAAATACATGCTTTAATGTTTTATGGCGTTTTATCTTCTTGTGATTCATTGTTTGTATTTATATTTGAAGAATAAATACGTTAACAGTGCTCTAAGGCATCGAAGACCCCTATACGACGCGCGGGCCACTGTTTGATAACCACTTGTTTACAGAATCGTAGCAGATCTCTAGTCGTAAGACTAAAAGTTTTATATATGACCGTATCTTACTTTAAAGTCGTACTTTTTATCTTATAAATATGTTTAATATTTGCAACCTTCCCTCATATTTTACTAAGAACGCTCTCATATTTATAACGAGCACCTACAACGGCATTTTTTTCCACAATAAAACTATAATCGCAAAAGAGGGCTTCTGAAATCTCTCCTCGCTTTGCGCCTTGGGTCAGAAATATGAGCCTGGCATTCTCGGCAGGGAAAGATATCAATAATGATCTTAAACCCGGACAAGCTACCCCTCCGGCTATCGTTTTGATAAACCGATGTCACCAACAACTCCTGCCAGAAATGCAGCGATATATAAATCACGGGGTCTCCCAGTTACTGACAGGCACCTCTAATTCCTGACAACATGCCTTTCCTTGTTCTCACTCAATACTGGACTGCAGTTACACTGGTGATTTATGTACGGCTCGCCACTCCCATTCTCAGTTCGATATACAAATGACAAGTTAGAACTAGCTCACGTTTCAGAATACAGGCGAACAATACGAGACCTTTAATGGCTGGTGTCGTTTATTGCTAGGTCTTTGTTTAGGATTTAGTTTGGGGGTAAAGAACTAAATCAGCTTATCTTCAATAATGCCCTGTTTTACGCTTAGTTATTTACGTCCTAACTCCACAATACCAAATCTCTGGCTGCAACGCTTCAATCTACTTGATGCACTACAAAAGGGGATTACACTTTTGAGATACCTATCAATGAACGACAATAAAAATGTTGTTATGCACCATTTTCAAAGAACTCTCCAGCATTTGAGGAACTAATTTTATAGGCAGCCACGCTTTTCATTCTCCGAAAAGCGGAAATATGGGAGATAAATATCCCAAACACTCGTTTAGCCTTTTAAGCTTTATTTGCAATTACCTGTAACAGCCACAGGAGTAAAATAGCCGAATATTCCAAGAGGATGCTTTTAATATGTATATCACATCACAACTCGCCTTACGTCATAATATGACTGCAGCATTTCTCATATAATGCAAGGTTAATGATTAAGGGTGGTCTGTTCTCTTATATCACTACTATATAAATGTGGTACATATAATATGGTGCACCAGCCCATTTTCTGGAAAACACAAGTTAATGTCTGATTGAAGGATGTTGTCTAAAATACATTTGCCAAATTTTTATACCTGAGGGCATATGAAAACTTCAGTAATCATCTAACGCAAAACAAGTAACAAATATTGATAATTCTCTCATACTTTTGTAGAGACTATGAAAATGGTTACATAAGCGAAACGTTGACAAAATGATAGCTAATACATTATTACAAGAATAGCTAGTGGTAAGTAGCAAAGTTTGTGTTTAAAAGGTCGGGTTGTCCGTAAGGAAGAGAGAGAGAGATAAGGGAGTTGTAAAGGTAGATAGCGTTGGTCTGCGCATAATGCGTGGCTAACGGATGGCTTAGTTTTCCTTACTCATAGAAAAATTCTCGGAGCTGCTGCTGCAGCTCAAGTCCCGAGCCATAGCGGAGAAAGCCGAAGGTAGCGTAACTCTCGCAGATGTAACTAGGTAATAACGCCCTCAAGCATCACGGCATGATAACTCAGACGGTAAGAGCGTCATGCTGTAGTTGTGAAGGTAGTGGTTTCGAAACTTCACATACTGATTTTTTTTTAAGTTAAAGGAGATTTGCCACCATTACAATGATTTACTCGCTAATATAGTACCACGACACGAAACGCCATATATGGTTATTTACGATTTTTTTCCAGTGGAATCAAAGGAGATGGTCACCATTACAGTGATTTACCCACTCCTATCAATTCATATTTATTAAAGGAGGCGAGCGTACGTCGTCAGGTCGTAGTGAACCGCAGACGACCACTGGGTTCACCGGTTTCTAGGTTTACCCGAGGTTAGCGTTAAGGTTAGTATGTATTATATATATATATATTAATTGCGAATTCCCATAAGATAACGAGTGGTAAAAAGTGAAAAACTGAGTTTTGTAATAAGGAACAACATATTGTAACCAGAAAGTTACAGAGGACAACACATAGGTTACATTACCTTTAACAAAAAATTAATAATGCAATATTTAAACTTTTACAAACGGCCACGAAAACGTTTTGAGCGATATATTTCGAGTAAACGTTGAACATATTAATTAAAAAACTCTCGGAGGTGCTAGAGCACCAATTCCTAGCCCTCCCGAGAGATGTCGATAGATATAGTTCAAATATTAAAAAAGCTGGAGGTAAGTTTCTATTTTTCCAAGCGATTTTACGCAGAGTCGCCTAAACGTGCTTTCCATTAAACATTTCAAACACCCTGTATAAACAGAAAAACCTTAAGAAGAGCCGGAAGGAATACGGAACAGTTGAGTAGCGATGGTCCCATGGGTACAATTTATTTAAGAGGATTGAGGAAATAGGAATATGTCGATATCATGGAAGAATGTGGCCTATGGCTTAGATTGTTAGTAGACAGATATTTGGAGAAGGAAAGGACCAGCAATAAAACATAACGGAATCTTAGGCAATGGCATGGAAATTTGTTCCAGAAAAAGGTGTGGAAAAACCCCCTGCAGTGCCCTTTAGATCCATAAGTGTTACGCGATGATAAAGCGCTAACAATAAATATCAAAGAAAGTATCGTGACAATATAACATATAATACAATGGCGTCGCATCCGTCACTTTGCAACCGTTTTTACCGGGGTATAGGGGTATCTAACCTTACAGCTACACAACTTTGCTCTAGCTGGAAGCAACAGTAACGGCATCAACGGAATACATTCGTAATGTAAACAACAATTTACTATCACTTTGGCAACGTAATGTTAACACAAGAATACGTTTGTTTCAGCTCCTTTGCTCTTATATGATTACTCTATCTCTCTCATCAACTTACTAAGCAAGGTAAATTTAAATATGATAATTTGAAGAATTTAACACAAGGGCGATAAATTGTAATAGGATGTTAATTGATTTATTTACGGACGCTGTTTAACAATTCAGGTCATCAGCGTCTCATTCAATTCAGGGCGTGAAACGGCCGGTAAATTTTGCTCAGAGGTCCCTTCTTTCAGGTTTGAGGTTCTTCAACATGCCGTAAATGTACGACATGGGACCCACGGCTTTACTTCCCTTCCGAAGGAAGCCATACTTAGGATTTTTACGCCCGAAAAAACCCATCGATCCTGCCCGGGAAAGAACCCGCGATCTTGGGCTTAGAAGGCACACAGTAATAGGAAATGTTAATGTTAAAAGAAATAGAGGGATGTTTTCTGAGAGACAACATGGAAAATTTCATATGTACATATGGGCATTAGAGGTTAAGAAACGTCACACATATAAAATACACTCGCAACACTCTCAAAAGTCCATAGGAGAATAATTAAGAACAACGCTATAAATTACATGCTTTAATTTTAGGGGCTGACAGGTAAGGTGTATGGTTTAAAGGTTTCAACTATGCGCCTTTTACTATCAATCAGGTTAAATGCCAGTACCTATAACATCAATCTAGAGGTGGAAAGAGGACTCAAGAGGAATTGGCATGGGTTTAATATGGCAATGAGGTAAGAAAATAAAAATGCAAGGAAGAAAGTTAGGACAAGGCTAGAGGTTATCAGCATGCAGGAAATCGAGGCAGAATGTAACACGAAAGTCTCCTTGAGCACATAGAATTAAAAAAAGTTAATCTGGAGTAAAGCGGTACATATTGTTCTAGGGAAAATGGCAAGATCAGGAATGGTCTGTTTTAGATAGGTAGGTTGAAAGGCTAAAAAAATAACGGATAGAAGAGAATGTACCCATTCTGTGTAGGGGATGAGGAATGTTGTCCAAATGTACCCATTGGGAGAACCTGAGGAAAGCGCTGATTCCAGAAAATTTTCTTAACGTAACCAGAGCTCCACTGGCATGGTGGGACTTATTTGCTGACCACATGCATTTGCTGATTATGAGCATTCTCCTAGTCAAAGTACACGAAGCAAGAAGTAATTTATTTTTTGAACGCAATAACCAGGGTAATTTTAAGTAACATACGTGGTTTACACTATATATGTAAATACCATTCTTCCCAATTTTTATTTTTTTTAAGATTTTATATTCATATTATTTTGCCTTTTTCTAATTGTATATCGTACTTCAGTATGTATGTCGACGTTCCATGCATATGCAATATGTACGAGAAATTGTATAACAAAAAAGATACACCGAGTGCTACTGCTTGTCCCTCTGTAATTATCAGGGTGGTTTCCGTGTCCCTTCTTCAATATGGGTGTCATTACTTCCGTTAATATTGAAAATACATGTATAATGTATAACTGACAATCCTTGTTTAAGTTTTGTGCTTAAGAACTTCAGCAGGTCTACATCCATGTCCTATTTTAAATGCTACTTAAAATCAGTTAAATTCTTCCATTCTTAAGATATCACCAATATTATTCATAATTTATCAATTGTTTTTATTATCTGATCATTCCACAGAGTTCTAAATTGTTCTTCCCATTTTTACATTGAATATTCTGTAGTTTTGCTACATCCTTTTCTTGTTTATTTAAATGCTTTATTTTGTATACACTAAACTGATTTTAATGCATGTAGTTGTCCATATCTGAGATATATTTGTCTCGGCTTAAATTGTGCATAAGCTCAGCAAAATCTTAATTCCAAATTCTTCATCTTGATCGTTTCTGTATTTTGTTCTTTATCATGAGACTTGTAAACTCGGCATTATACCTAGTCTAGCCACAAGTTCTGTTACATATTTCTTTTTATAATACCAACGAAGTACTTTTTTTTTTTTTTTACTATCGCAAATGGTACCCAATATTCTGTGCTAAATGCGCATACAACATTTCAAAATGATCCCCATTTACCCTGATAATGGACCCGAGTCTATCTGGCTATTGATCACTGTCTCGATGGGAAATCCGCCACTGTTAACTCCAAGAAATGCTCGAGAGACTCAATATTGGAGTACTTTTCTTACAGGCAATATCCTCAAGAACTGACCACAATTTGTAATTCAAGGGGTTGAGATCATAGCTGCTAGAGCGTCAGTTTTGGTAACAATAAAACCCGGAACATTTTTCTTAAGCCAAGGTTGAATGAATCTTGCCCTATGGGCTGGTGCATAATCTTGCTGGAAAGTGATTTTCAGATCTTTCACCACAGGCTCAAGGAGGGTTGTTTCATATTTCTGGCCCTTGTGATTAACCAATTTTTGGCAGAAATGCAGCTTTTGTGACACCATCGTAGTTCTTTCCCCACCAAACTATCACTGAGGCGGGATGGTGGTCCCTCTGGATCTTTGGGACTATCTCACGAGCTTCTTCAGTAGTCCTGGCATACACTCGGTTATTCTGGCATTGGTAGCCCCCTACAATTGAAAAAATTTATCTGAAAAAACGGATTTTTAGTGCCGGTTGTTAGCGTAACGCTGAAGGTAGGGCTTGCATTTCAGCTCTCTCTACTGCTAAAGGGTTAGAGTTAAGAAATGTGCAGTACCCCGGCGATAAACCTTCATCCAAAAGTCTTGTCTGAGCAATCTGGACATAGATCTTCTGGAAATGTTCATCTCACAAACCCTCACTGTTTATTTCAGTACTGGATTTCTTCTAATACGAGCCGCCGCTGCTTTCACCACTATTCTGGTCCTCACAGAGCGCGGACGCTCCACTCTTGATCGGTCAGCCATTATACAGGTTCATTCAAGTGTTCAATGTCCTGCTGATTTTCAGCTTTCTAATAGTCTGAAAATTCTCAGATGACGATTTTCGTTCTATGTAGGGCTATCATAGCATCGCGGTTTTCAATTCTTCCCAATCCATGACTAAATCTTTAACTAGAGTGTACACTTACCTGCAGTTGAAGTTAACAACAGCCTGTGGTGCCTGAGTAGTAAATACGGGCGTTAAACTCTATAAATAAATTATTATTATGATTAATAATAATCATAATAATAATAATAATAATAATAATAATAATAATAATAATGATAATAATGATAATAATAATAATAATAATAATAATAATAATAATGATAATAATGATAATAATAATAATAATAATAATAATAATAATAATAATAATAATAATAGAAGATCAATAATGTGTAAGTTAGCGTTTAGCATTAAGAGCGTTATCTGATCGCCCAAACAGCTGTTGCATTACCTAACAAAAGTTTGTAACAGAACTTATGGCTAGACTAGGGTATTTTACTTTTTTAAATGGCCTTTACTCATCAAATTATTATTTAAATTTGAACTCCCTAGTTCTAATAGTAGTTTTTTTCATTTCCAGCACCAATTTTCTTACCAAGAATCTCCGGCTGAATTTGACAGGAAGCCAATTCCGTTGTTTGATGAAAACAGCGTTGAAATAAATGAGCTGTATAAATTTCCACCCCCTTAGAAGGCGCTTTAATGAACAAGATGCATTTAAGATATAATATCATAGCTTCCCCAGGGCCCGTAAATTGTGTGAACAGTCTCAATGATGAAGTATGAACTATCTATTGATGTCCTCATCACCGTGCAATGCCCGTGCGTACCAGCTTTATGATCATTCACGCGTGCAGATTAAACTTCAAAGGAAAACTTAATTGCCATCAGTTTTTCAAACGTATACGTGTTAAATAATCGCCCAGTAATTCCATGCGGATAATGTACTGGTGCGCGTATAGAAATGATGTTTTCGCATATTGAAGTTTCAATAACAGAGCAGCTGTATAAACAGAAATAATTGCACTTCGGAGCATTGACGGAATGAGGGTTTTCGGTTGCAGTAATGGTCCCCGCGCTGGTGTTTTAATTATTTTTATACGAGCGAGATGCACGTTAAATATGAAGGGGTGTGCGTATTGCTCGTGTTCCACGGGAGAATTTAAAAATTAATGTTAAGTATTAAGCACTTTTCCCTCGCAAGCCAAATGCATAAGCTATCAAAGAGAACTAAAATTAAAAGAATTAAAGTATTCCAGATTTGAAACATAGCAAGATTATAGGTTTATTAAACATGTAATATCACTGTTATAACAGAATGCGCATTTATTAACGTTTTTAAGCTCAGCAATTAAAACATGCTTAACAGTGATTTAACGCTTTTGATATAGAACTTTAATTTTATAAGGTATACTTGATAAACAAAAAGTATAGCCAAAATGTAAAAAATGTTTAAAAATTCACTCAAAATTGGAAAAAAAAATGTGCTATTGGTTTAATCATATTTAGTACGTGAACGACAGACTTTCAAGTGTATTTCTTTGTTACGGTATATCAGAAAGAAGAGATAGAGGCACACCTAGAAGTAGAAGAGAAATTTATTCAACTTGGTAGTGAATAGATTATGATTAACAAATTATAAATTATTACTGATTAACACAATACAATAACTGTTGCTGATAAAATTATTAGCTCAATAATTGTGTGTATTTCTTGGTTCTATGAGAAGCGTTCTAAAAGCTTTCGACCCGACGAAGATAACAGACATTTAAGAGATGTTATATATATATATTTAAAATGTATATAAATCAAAATTAAAAATCAATACATTTAGTACAACGACTTCACAAGTGTTTAATAGCAAACATTTGTCCAACTATGAAAAATAAGCATCTATCTCAGCTGCAGCCTCTTCAGTTGATACCTATCTTCGTTCACCCAGCCATTTCTTCAGGTTTAGGAAGTGAAGGTGATAAAGTTTTGCAGTAACAATCCCAGACGCGTATGAAGGTGCCTTATCATGATGAAAGAGAACTTTCTTTTGTGCAAGGTGTGGACGTTTAGTCTGAACAGCATCCTTCAGTTGGTCCAGTAGCGTAATACTCCCCAGTGATAGTTCTGTCCTTCTGGAGAATAGTCTAAGAGCATCACACCATGAAATTCCCAGAAAACTGCAGCCATGACATTTCCTGCAGATGGAACCGTATTTTGCTTTCTTTTGTGCACTTTCACCTGTTGCCACCCACTGTTTGAACTGCTCCTTTGTCTCTGGCATGTAGTGATGAATTTACTGTTATAAAACGTCGGATAAATTCACTGGAATTAAGTTTAAACAAGTCTAAACACTCTGGCGAAATGTTGGTTCGAATGTGTTTTTGGTTGATTAACAAAAGCAGCCCCATTGAACGGATAGTTTTCTCATATTCTAAACTTGATGTAAAGGCAGTGAACATGCCTATCGAGGTCTTTGAAATGTCAGCCAGCTCGCGTACTTCGATCGGCGATCACAGAGTTAATGTTTGTCACAATCTCATCGATCGTAGCATTTTTGGGATGCCCTGTTTTATCCTGCTGCATTATTATTTATTCTATTATTATTACTATCATAATTGTTCTTATCTCCTTCATAATATTGTTAGTGGTAGCAATATTATCTCGTAGATAAAAGATTGCGTTTTCGATCCCGGCCAGGACCGATGGATTTTTCGGGAAGTAAAAAGTATGTCTTCCTCAGGAAGGGAAGTAAACCGTGGATCCTATGTCGTATATTTACGGCACGAAAAAGAACCTTCAATCAGCATCTAATCAGTTGCCCGTGAAATGGGTGTCGCCCACGATAATGAGGAAAGTAATGTAGCAACAGCAGCTACACCTCTATACAGAGCGTACATGCTTTGACACCTCGCGTCATATTCAGCCAATGGATACTGCAGCGCTACATGGTCGACCCTTACTTTCCCGCGTTTGTACTCTTCTCGTTTTCACCAGAGAGAGAATGCTGAACAGTGGCGATAGTCATGTATGGGCCATTGAGAATCCCCATGTTATTATTGTGACGAGCCTTCAACACAGATTTTCTGTGAATCTGTGGTAGGGCAGTCAATAATTATGTAATAGGTTCGTATTCTATTTCCCCCTGCTTAACCGCACCAGTTGTTGGAACAATCCCACTTGATGTTCGTCAACATCTGTGGTTCCAACATGACGGAGCCCCAGCTCACTTTGTACATACTGATCGTGAACCCTGCGTCAGATGTTCCCTGAAAGGTGGATGCGAAGAGGAGGTCCTGTTTCGTGGCCAACTCGTTCCCCTGATCTGACCCCCACTTGATTTCTTCTTGTGGGGTTATGTATACGAAACACCAGTCGAGACTGAAGAGGGTTTGCTGGCACGATTTCTCGCCACCTGTGACCATGTTTGGACTACACCGGGATTGTTCCAAAGGTACAACGGAACTTTATGCGACAGTGTAATACCTGTATCGAAGCTGGCGGAGGCCAATTTGAAAATTTATTGGGAATGCAGTACCTTTTGAAAGTTGTACAGTTAAATAAAGGAACTACATCTAAAGACAACGAATTTTACTTTTAAATTTCGACTCCATTGTTTCAGGATCAGGGTTCCTGATCTCAAATTGATACATTTTCCCTTCTCCATCATACCTAAAGAGTTTGTATCATCAGTTGGAAACACCCGGTATATCTGAACATGACACCAGCAAGGAATGCAATACAGTTCCAATTGCAATGACTACGGCAGAACTGGTCTTCATAGTTTCTGTTCTAAATCTATATGCAGAGCAGAAATCATGTCTTCGGTCATATTTGTAGTAATGCAGAACCTATTGCATTAGTATCTAGTGAGCCGCAAAGTGTGCGTGTCAATAATAAAATTGTTAAAACTTCTAGCTAGACACTTTTATACCCAAAGGGACAGTGAGGGGGGGGGGGGGGAAGGTCGCAAACTCACGAAGTAAGTGCGTCTATTTGTTTAAGTTTTGCTCCATTTAGCCTCATTCTGTCAACCCCAGTCACATCGGCTTCTCAATGGCGGACATATATTGATTGACAAGCGGTTAAAAACAGGGGTCTAGCAATGAGACCCTTTGTTGAATCTACCCATGCACGTTATATTTTGCAATTATAAATAATGTGAAATATACACAAGTAAATATAGATTCCAATTGCAAAGGCTTGTTTGAATTTTAAGGTATTTATGCTCACACATACAAACGTAAAGTAATCTTTGTTTCAAAATAAATAGGAAACTAATAATGAATTTTACATAAAATAAAGCAATTTTATATATTCCCTTTAGTTTTACGCTTTAGAATGTTTATTAAGCGGTATTTATTATGTAAACGAAGATGAATCGTTTATATTTATGTTACTGCCGTATATTAAACATTCATTTTACTTGCAAACATTAACAAATAAAAAACTCGAGCAAAGACAGGATTTGAACCTACAGTCTCATGCGAATTATTGGGAACAAGGGTTTTATTTATTTGTTTTTTTCATAGTTTGTTGGCAACAGTGTGCTACACATTGCTTATTCTTAGATCCCGCGCTCTGTATGTCTCTTTGCACTGTTATTCGTTGTTATTTCTTCTGTGTTAAGATTGTTTTAGGATAAAAGCGTGTATTTAATTATTATTTCGATGTGTGTCACTTTTGAGGAATTTTGAGGTTTATTTATGCGACTATGTCTTCAATGGATACGACTCCCAAAAGAAAAAGTGCGATTGTAGCATTATGCCAGAATTTTTCCATGACACAAACAGAGTTAGCTACCAAGTTTGGTGTTGGTGTAGGCAATATAAATAGAATTATTCAGCGCACAAACAGATTGATGAACTGCCACGGGTGGCCGAGTTCGTCAAGGCGCGGACTCATGAGCGGGACGTCTGGTGTTCGAATCCCACCTGGACCGTTCTCTCTGACTGGGATTTTTTCCAGGTTTTCCTCAGTCCTCGTAAATGGCAAGTGCCGGGGAAGGTACCCTAATCTTAGGCCTGGAACGTTTCCTTCCTTAAAAAAATCCTTTTCCATCTTATCATTTCATTTCATGTGTCATCAGTGTTTACTGCCTATGGTGTCTCAGTGCTAAAAAGGGGGTTAAACACTATTCAATTTTTTTTCACCTAAGGAAAATGGAAACTCTGGCAGAAAATCCAACTGATGGACGTTTTCTCCTCAGAAGAAGCAAATCAAACACCAGGCTCACTGCCGTGGGCTTGGCTCGCGAATTGGGAGAACAAGTAGTGAATCCGAATGTTTCTAATGTTCGTCGTAGAGTCTGGCATTTGTAAGGAAAGCCCGCATGTGCAGTAAACGTCTCTTATAGGCACATAGACATCAGGATCCGACAATGGAACGCTGGAAGAAAGTTTTTTCTCTGAAGTACAGGGGGAGAGGGTTCAATATGCGCGCCGAGTGAACGAGGCAACAACATCACATTTGCGAACAGACCGTAAAACACCCTGTGATGATGTTATGGGGTAGCTTCACATATGAAGGACCGGGATCCTTAGTACCAATCGATGGGATGATTAAATCTGTTCAGTACATCCTAACACTGCAGTTGTTGGAGAGCTGCAGAAGAGATTTCATGATGGGGGACGGAATTTTCCAGCAAGATTTGGCTCCTTGTCATACTTCAAAGAAAGTGAAGAAATGTTTCAGTGTAAACAATATTCATGTGTTAGAGTGGCCAGGGAACCCCCGAACATAGTCCAATGAACTTATTCGAGCCCCTCCCGAAGGGAAGTTGTGACTCGGCTTGGCAGTTGGTCCAGGAACTCACGGGAAATTGAGTACTCACGGTGGCGGCGTGTCTCAGGGGAGTGCCTATGGCGTGTACCCTGGGGGCAGGTAATCCTGAACCGCTGTCTTTCGTGGGGAGGGTGATGACTGCCTTAATGCTGGAGTGATTCACCTAATAAACACGAGTAGGTCATTGCTAGATGTGACCCGTCCATCAGTGAGGGTCTGGTAGCTAAGTTCGCTTAACGCGTTTGGGCGACGAAATCTTCTACGGCCGAAAGGCGGGTTGGTTTAGTTTTCAAGGTACCGTCCTAAATGTAAAAACCATCGGGATGCGTAGACCTCTGTATACAGCATCCCCTGGAACCGGGGAGAAATCCCCAATGACATAGTCCAATGGTATATTTGTGGGCTATTTGCAAAAGGAGACTCATAAAAATTGACTGTTCCAAAAAATACCTATGATAGTGTCTAGTTAAGATGTTCCATGATGACGAACATTTAAAATAAGTGCTCAAAGTTTGTGGAATCTCTGCCAAATCGTGTAAAGCAAAACAAAGAGAGCAACATATTAGCTATTAGCAAAGATTAAAGATATAATTAGGTGAATAATCACAAAAAATATAAAATGTGTATGTTATTGCCGTGTTCCGATTAACTCGCACGGGAGAAGGTAGTTATTAATGTCCTCTCAGCAGCCACAACAAGTGATTTGAATAGATGCATTCCTGTTAATGGCATAGCTTGAACAACAAGTGAAGGAGGCATTTAAAACTTGTATTGTAAACCCAGTGTTAGCGGATGCTTCCCGAATTGAAGGTTTCTGGCCGTTGCTGTTTTTTTTTTCTTATTTATTTATTGTTCTAATTTTCGTTAGCCGCTACCCCATGTGCAAGTAATTTAGCTAAAATGTTGGGATTGGTGTTCCTGGTTTTCTCAGTGTGATCTGTAGAGTAAACAGTATAAACATGGTTTGCACGTGATTGTTTAGTCTGAACATTTTTTTAATGATGCAAATTACATTATTTATATCCGCACCCGATCTTTGTTAGCACTAAACCTGTACTGAAGGATATTGCAGAGAGGTGACAACTTTGTTTCCCTGAGCGAACTCTAATACACCTAATTCCTTACGGATACATAAAACAAATAAGCACCTGGGCAGCTGTAAGCTTACTTCCAGGAAAAAGGCCACCAAGGCCTGTCTCGTGCTTTAAGTAGTTGAGAAAATTTGGGCCCTTATGATCCTGTCAGATTGTTTGGCGGAACGCTTTTGTTTAATGATCTCTTATCCACTTAGAATTAAAAGTACTGCTAAGGTAGGTCAGATGTAGGCATGCATATTGAGTAACTTCAAAGCAGTTTAAGTCTTTAAATCTTTATATTTTTGGGTCTCTAATATATTTGTTTGTTTCATTTTGAAAGAGGAGATATTAGGCTATCTAGTACAGCATCAAATTCAGTGTACTATTTCTGAAACTCATCTATGAACACACTACTCCATCTAACCTTATATTACTCATCAACAGAGATGATATTGCAGCAATCTCCTGTGCCGCAGAGGTTAATATCTGAGTCCTGATATATTATTTACTGCAACCTATCTTGGGCCGTCCTAGCGCATCTTTTATTGCTCTCCCCTCGGGGTATGGCTCATAGTTCATGTAGCGCAAGAGGCAGAATGAAGCACGGACAATTTGCCATAAACTCCTCATCCCTACGTACGCTAAGTCCGGTTTAATCTAAGATACCTATAAGATCCAATGTGTTGCTAGTTCTAGAGCAAGAAGATTATTCAGAATTGGGGGCAAGTCATTATTCATTAATTAAGGGAACCTCAGATATTCTTAATATAAAGACAGTAACAGTGACAACGCTGTAGAAATACCAGTTTTATTGTGCTGCTGTTTAGACAAAAGCGGCATTATAAATATGTGATAGAGAGGTTATTAAGGCTTCTCCCGCACTTTACCATATACACCAATAAAATGTAAAAGACAGCGGTTGGCATTGCTGAGTGCTTGTCGAGAGATCTCCGGTTAGATTCCCTGTATCTACTTTTATAAAGTTAGGAAAGTCTGCAATAGCTGCCTTGTGACAATTGGGTAAGGCTCCTGATCAAAATTTTCGCATGGTAACGGCCGGTGGGGTGCTGTGTACTGAGTATATGCTCCCCTCTCTGCAATACTGCACACTGTCCATGGTGTCGCAAGACGGAGACAGAGAACGCAGCGGTTGTACGGTAAACCCGCCGGAGTTGTTGGGTTTGGGATTTATATAAATATATAGGATGGAAAACACTTCAACTACCTTGAAAGGGACGCCAAAATAAACTTTTTTCCAATATTGCTTGAAGTTTAAGTTTTCTAACGTATACACTAGAATAGATAGTTCGTGCTTGCGTACCATCGTCTTGAGCCAGTACAATATTAGTTTACTAACATGAGGAAATACACCTGCAGTGAGCTAATGGTCATGACGTCCTGTAATAAAAGCTTTCCAGAAGAAAAATATATAATGACCAATTTAAATATACAAGCATAAAATTAAACGTAAATAAAATATTTAATAGGAATCAACCAAATGTTAACATAAAGCATGCTTACAATCTTAAAATTTCCATGCAAACCATTACCAAAATCATAAAGGTTGTGATACAGATATAGTTTATAATATTACTATTGCAAAATAATATTATGCTACTGCAATGACACAGTAAGAAATAACCACAGCGTGAACCAGCCTGTAAAGTACGAACAATGAATCCCCCTTGAGGAAAGGAAAGAGAAATATTTACCTCATCGCAAACGTGCAGCATATCGCGGACATAGCCACAAGCTAAAGAAATAACGTTTGCTCTAGAAGCGATCAAGGCTGACCGACCCGCTCAGGACTTACAAACTCGGATTAGACAAAAGTCAGAGTAGATTAAACACCAACACGGCTTGCAAAATAAAGCAATGCCATTAAACGAATATTAAAAAAAGTAATAATGCTCAATGATTTGACACAACTATCAGCTGTATGTCTGAGGTGGTTGCGTTTAATTGTTAAGAACACACGGATGACTTATTGTTCTTAAAATTAGAGCTCAAGGTCAACCTCCCTCGCTAGTGAATTCATTAACAAAGCAAATGTTTCTATATATGGTGCAAAAATAAATTACAGAAACATAACTACTCTAATTTTTCAGAGGACGGCCAAACGATTGATCAGTGAAGTTTCGGGTAGTAGCCGTTCTGTACGTCCTCATATAGATAACCAAAACTGGGGGGGAAAAAAAAATGCCGAGTTAGTATACAGTGAGGTTATTTAAGTTATGGGCCACTGTTTACTGGAGAAGTGCAACCGCCGTACTTAAAGTTAGTATTTTTATTTCCGTAGTTATAATTTTGAAAGCAAAACATGATACTATATTAAATATTGAAAATAATAATAATAACAATAACAATAGGCAGTAACCTGCGTTAAAAGAAATGTAGCAAATGATGCTCCTGCGGATACATTGACAGCATCTGCTCATTTTATTTATTCTTCATCTTCTACCACAAGGTGTAGGCCTGTTGACCTGTCCCGTCCTCAAACATATCATTCCATCTTGTCCTGGTCTTCCTACTTGGTGATATTCTCTAGGTTTATAATTTAGTAAAATGTTTGATATCCGTTTCTCTTTCATTCTTAATTTATGTTGATGCCAGGTATACTTTTCCTGTCTGTCCTATTTATAGTCCACCTTACATTCGATTAGCACTGTCATTACTTTGCAGAATTTTATTTGTGTTGCTGTTGACGTCTTGTTCTTTAATGTTCTCCTTATTGTTCCATTCATTTGTCTCAGTTTATTTAGTTTTATACTCAGATCTTCATTTTGATACATTAAAACCTAACTAATTAAAACTAGAGACTTGTTCTATTATTTCTTCATTGATACTATCTTATATCTTACACGATTTTTCCCTTTAAAAGCCATTGCTTTTATCTCAGTTGTTGAAATCTTTAAATTATCTGTCTCCATTATAACTTTCAGGTTATTAACATTTGCCGGTAAACCATCTTCCGTTTCGTGAAATATAACCTGATTGTCAATAAATAAAATGGCTTTCAACTTATACATGTTAATTTGAACAGAGTAGTTCTTCCACTCTTTAACTGCTTCGTCCTAATACATATATATACATACATACATGCATACATATTATAAAAATAAAGTAACACTATTAGCAATGTAGCAGATTAACAGTAATTATAATAGCAGAAAAGGATAAAACACTAAGAAAAAGTCACACTTGAGATCGCCGACTTTTTCTTAGTGTTTTGTCCTTTCTGCTGTTATAATTACTGTTAATTCATATAGATATATAGTTACATTTTTATTTATTTGGTTTAGTTGCTGATGCTTTTTAACATCTCAGGTCATAATCGTCCCATTCAATTCAGGGCGTTAAACGGCCGATAAATTTTGCTTACAGGCCTCTTCTTTCAGGCTTTGTCAGCTATACCGAAAAATATCCATCCACCCTGGCCAGGATTGAATTCTCAATCATCTCGATCTTGGATCTTGGATCGGAACTGCTCTTCCGTAAGTTCGGAAAGCATTTCTTGTCAGTGAAATAACCTGCCACTCTAAACATTGAACAACATAACTGGAACACGATTACCGCCATATTTTTTCTAATTTAATATTCAAAACTATTTTTAAAAAAGGAAGAAAAAATTTACAAGCAATAAAAGCACCGAGTAACACACGAACAAGCAACAACTCGCTGACAAACCTCTCTTAAAGTAACTACAAGCTGCTACCTGCATGTGCGTTATGCGACCTTAAGACTGACTTCTCTCGGAACGCAGGCGCGCTCTGCGGTTTCTTACTCACATGGCCTCGCTATATAATGGTGATAAAATATGCAAGTAGAAGGCAAACATAGGTCTTAAAATTCATAGCCAAAAATAGGAAAACACTCATTGAACTAAAATCTCCAAACGACGAATGTAATAGCCAGCATGGGATTAATTTATGTAGTTAACCATTTAGTTCATATTTGTACAATATTTAAGAATTTTATAATAGAATGTAAAATCAATAATAAAAGTTAAATAGCCACAAACATCAGAATATACTTTCTATTCTTCTAAGTATTTGTGATAATTGCTCTTTTGCAAAGCTAGTAGGGCGTTGCATTGATATGAATGCATAAACAACCGATAGTGTTTTGAATCAGTGTATCGTACCCTTTAAAGCTTATGTCCTTTGTCGACGGCCTGTATCGTTACGTTTTTTCAAGTGAGGGCAAATTCCAAGAGAAGAAAACACGCAACTTATCACAGCGGTAGACACAATGCAGAGCTTTTTAAGAGCCGTCCCTACTGGCTATATTAATAAAGGTGAGTGCTTGGTGACCTCAGGGAAACAGATTTGAGTTTGTCCTCGGGCATAAGGGGACGTTAATGCGTTTGTCTGTTGTCTTTGTGTAGGCGCAGGCGCAGTATGTATGTGTGTTTTGTTGAATGCTACAAGGCAATCACAGGGAATGTTACCATCCTCAAGCATATGCTTCAGGAAGTATAGCATCACTCATGGTCAAAGTATTTTGCTACGTGGGCGATCTGCCAGCAAAGAAACATTATGTGTACATACCAACTTCGAACGAAACTAGTTCCTTCAATTCAGAACAATTGTTTCTTTTAAAAACCAGGGGAAATTATTACGTCACCAACTACTACATTTTTATACAGGGATTCCTCATGGAGAAGATTAGGCTTTCTAGAACATCATTATCGCCAATTGTGTGAATGCAAGGACTATGCTTTATTGCAAAACACAATGAGGTTACTATAAATTTATCCGTTAGGCACTGAGTTAAAATATATTCCCAAATCTAGGCACTACAAGATTATCTGCTTTAATTTCTTGCCCCACAATAATTTTATATTGTTTTAACTGCGTTAACTTCATTGACACTCGTGTAGGAAGTTAGAAAAACTGACGAGATTTTAAGGCATTTCTATAGGCAATATCAGATGTCATTTCTTCCATGAGCACTGTACTTTGTCTTTCGTATAATTTGAGATTCAGATAGTCTGGACATCTCAATTATGATACATGGTCTTCTATGTCAGGCCGGAAATTTACAGACCTTACTCCTTATCTGAAAATAAATCGGTCTAGAAAATCTCGAAGCACAAGGGAGAGAGAGAGATGATACATAACACGCACACAACTTTGTGCTTAAAGGAAAATTTTCACATAATTTAGGTTAACAATTACAGAAATAAATACTTACTTACTCATATTCAGAAATACAATAGAAGCTACGGCAGAACACCAGCATCTGGCTACTTACCTGAAAAGAAGAAGATACAATATTAATTATGGTAATAGTTTTTAACAATAAAATTGTATTAGATATTAGTGAAACACGTATGGTAGGCCCAAAGTAACTTGAGAAATTTAAATTTAATTAGGTTCTGGAAAAAACTTTACTTTTCACGATATTTATTAATCCAATTATGAATCGTAGTATCATTTGGGAATTGTTCTGGAAATAATTAATTCCTGAGAGCACGATTTTTCAACATATATAAACGTGCTTGATAAATAGAATAATTACATGTATTATTTTCCATTTGACATTTCCTAGCAGACTGTATACAAAGAAAGTGTATTTAGTGTCCACTCTCATGAGAGAATGCATACCTCACCGCGCCGCATAACCTGTTAGGCTTTTATAGCAGCTCTCCTTAAAAAGAAAAACAAATGTCGTCTAACCTTACGCTGGAGATTTCCCAAGCTTAGTAGTTTAATATACCGAGTACTTCGATTACCTTGCTAAACCAAAATGACTTTTTATGGTGCATCCAAAGAAAAATTATTTCAAACAAAAGTGTTTTAACATCATGAGGAAGCACTTGTTGAGGATATACATTTTTATATGTTCATTTATATAGGTGATACGGGATAAAATTATTATTTTTTTTTAAATGCACGTGTACTTCTTATTCGAGAACAAACTTGCCCTCTGCAAGAGTTATTTAAAAATGTATTACACATCAGCATTTTAGTCGAGAAAACAGTAGATGTGGAAATGATAAATGCTGGCTTCTTTTCTTTAAAAGCGCTACAGTGTATTTGTTTAACTAGTAGTTTAGTAACTTCAATAATGTAATCGAATAAGTCATTATCTGCCAGTTTACATTCTCCGTATATCAGCGGCATTTCTATCTTCTGCATGTGCATCTTGTAATTTTACACCTTTACACAAGAAACACTGTATTCAGTGCAGTACTAACTTACTCTGATGAATGACTACAGTACACTAGATTATAAGCTAAATCAACGACAATTTGAGGGGTGAGTGAGATGGGTTACCTACCCCCTCCTTCCTTCGGAAGGGAAGTAAAACCGTGGGTCTCGTGTCGTACATTTACAGCACGAAAAAGAACCTCAAGCCTGAAAGAAGAGGCCACTGAGCAAAATTTGTCGACTGTTTCACGTCCTGTATAGAATGGGACGCTGATGGCCTGAGATGTTAAAGAACGTCCTAAAATAAACCAAATCAACAAAAATACCCCACCTTCTTCTCAGGACACCTGTGTTTACATAAATTATAAACAAAACCCAGAACTGTACTACAGTACTAAATTGGGTGTGTAATTTGTACAAAGAACCCATTAAACAATTCGGTTTCTTCAATAACTGTAAACTGCTTAACGTTTACACTTCTACCGTTTTCTTGACAAAAACGGTACATTGTGATACATTTTTAATAGTCTTGGAGAGGGTAAATACATTATGAAAAAATTGTTATTAAAAAAAAACAAGTTTTTTCCGTACCTCACATTAATGCAGATACAAAAAGGTACACCTTCAGCAAAAACTTCTGCATGGTGTTAAAAAGCTTTTGTTTGAAACAATTTTTCATTTGACGCATCAGAAAAGTTATTTTGAATAATCAAGATAAACGGTACACCCGGTATATAACACTGGTCTTGGAAATGTATATATTTTTTCGAAAAAAGAAAACACCTTAAATCCAATATAATGACCAGAAGTGAGTTTCTACAGAATTTTACAAGCACAAAATCGTTCGTTTTATCTCTTCGGTGGACAGTAACCTGTTGTATGGAATTGTGCTATAAGCTTCTATACACCTGTACATCATTCATATTGATAAGGGAAAAGCAAAGAGCACTAGGAAAAGTAAGAGTGGAAGAACAAGAGTGTTGTCTTAGCCCCCCCAATGTGTCTGCTATTGATTAAATCCTCTAAGTCAGCAATCATGTTATAGCGCATCAACAATCTGACTACACTAAATACCCTTGTTTGTTAGTGGGACAGTAGGACAGTGAGACACGAGACCGCCACTGCCTCCAAGAACGTTGTACAAATGATTCTCTATATCAAACTTGGGTTAGTGAAATAGCTTACCAGGCTTTAAACAAAAATGGTGTCTGTTTTCATTATGTTTGTTACTAATTTCTAGCTCTCTCAGATCCAAAATAAAAAAGCAACTCATATTTAATTGTTCCGATATCAGAAGGAACATTTGAATTCAGCATGTAATGCCTATGCAAAAGCCATACTTTTTTTTTTTGTAACAGATTATAAAAAAAGTGGCATAGACATTCAAGAACCTTAGCTGAAAAATAAGTTTGTAAATACATTTGTTACACTCACACCTTGACTGCTTTTCCGAAAACCTGAGTTAGCTAAGTGAAAGCATCCATTAAGATTTTAAGAAGTTTGAAACAAGATACCTAGGACGATGGGACACCACTATGTTTGCTGACATTGTTGGAAACCCAAGTGAGAATACCTAGAAACTTGACGTAATAGCAAAGGTAGAAGCAGCATTTTACAACGAACAAGAGGTGATTTCAAAGGATTGAAGTAAAAAATCTATATATTGTGTAATTTAATTACAATGTTACTGATGGCGTCGGTCCTGGTGTTCTAGTGGTAACCATACTTGCCTCGTAGACCCAAGATACGGCTAGGGTCCATCGAGTTTTTCGAGTGTAAAAATCCTCAGTATGACTTTCTTCGGAAGGGAAGAAAAGCCATGGGTCACTTACGGCATGTAAAAGAACCTCAAACCTGAAAGAAGAGACCTCTTAGCAAAGTTTATCGGCCGTTTCACACCCTGATTGGAACGCTGATGACCTGGGATGTTAATAAACCGAAACAACAAGTTACTGATGGTGTGACGTTATTACACGCATCTCTATAAGCTTTAGAGACAAATGCCCGCTTTTCTTCCTCTCGCCTTCCTACCCTTTTGCAATCTGCAATCATAGGATTATATTAAGTGAAGTTCTATGACATCACAACTTTATACTCGGCATGTTCAGCGCGTGCTCCTTTCTTTAGAGGGAATAACGTTTTCATCAGAGTTAGACCGCTAAATTTTCTAAATTTTAGTTCAGAGTCACCCACTGACAACAAAAACTGTAATGTATATCGTTAATTTTAATTCAATATTTAAAATTTGAAGAAAGGAAATGTCAAACGTTCTAAGTGCCATTTTTAAATGTTATCGTTTTATTTTAAAAGTGCATTCTAGTGCCCAGATGCATATTTCTAGTTGGGATCTAAATGCCTGTACATGGATGAAGCTCAAATACTCATTAACAGATAGCACATGCCATGCTATGCTATCCTCTGATGATCTCAGTACCATACCATGATTATAAAACTTGTTAAGGGAAATGTTTATAGTACAGAAATATTTAGTAAGTGGTCATAGTTTTTTGAGTTGTAATAAAGATTCGATATTATAGATAAAAAAAATAAAAGTAAGTAAGGCATTTATTTACATTTGATTAAACTATGAACACTTTTCGTCTAGTTTCCACTGAGTCAATTGATTTCTTCTATTTCATTTGATTTGATGATTCATTGTTAACATTAAATAAGTGCATCATTTCAAACTGTACAATGCTTAAAGTATTTCGATCTCATGTTTTAAAGAGAGGAAAATAGTGGTTGATATACAGCAACCTTTGCTTTGATTGAAATACGAACCCCATTTAACGGTTGAAAAACAGAAATAACTCTCATCCATGTTGGCATTCCTTCCTGAAGAGCACAGAGAGTTTTATGAAACATCAATTTCAACTCCTGTGTAAAAATGAAAAACTAAACTCTTCCTGTCAGTTGTGACGAGAAAAGTTGAAGATTGATGCTCATGTACACGTTTCTTAACAGGTTTGTACTTTTCCCCTTAATAACATTATAGTACATGTTTCAACTAATCATTAATGTTATTTTCGTAACTACCCTCTAAAATCTAAAACAAAATGTAACAAAAGTTTGAATGGCACTTGTAACTGACTCTTCCATCATAAGAGACATAGAACTTTCTTATTGTTATAAATTTCCTTCTCTTTGACCATTGTATTTTTTGTACAAAATAATTTTGTAGTAAAAAATGTCTCCATAAAGATTTTGGGTGTAATAAATTAAATGCTAACAGAGACCGGTAGTTATTTTATTATCCTGTAAATTTTTTAAAATAGTTGTCAAAACATTTGACATTTCCACTGTATGTGTTTGAAAAAACGTTAAAATAATTTCAGTTTCCTGACTGTGCTTTGACTTTAAACTTTCACGTGTTAAATAGGCAAGCACTAGTTAAGAGTTATATTTAATGTTAAATTGTCAAGTGCCTGGCCATTGCATTTCTATATGTGTAAATTGCAGGCAAGCACATTTGTTACACACACTCTTCTTGTTTGGTTTAGTAAAATATTTATTAGGTTTCTGGATTTCATGTAAATATTAAAACAGTTTGCACATATTACAACTTATTATTTTTTCTGTTGTTAAAATTACCATGTGTGATTTATTATAATAATTGTTTTAATAAATGTCAATGAATTATATTCTCACGTACTTGGAAACTATATCTTACCTGGTCATTTACTGGTCTTTTTTTTTCAACCTCTTCCTAAATGAAATGCTCGCAAAAGGCATCAAGAGACGGTTCCGTATAATAAACCATAATTCTTGTAAGGAATACTAAAGTATCGTAAATATGACAAATGATGAAAAAAGTACAATATTGACACGATTAAATTCTGTAAATAGTAACAAAGTTTACCAAAATATAAAAGCAATTGTATATCGAATGTTTATAATTAATAATTGTGGTATCTGTGGATATTATAAGAAAACATGTTTCAACACATTTTTTTCTGTTTTATTTAATATGTATTGTATCTAAGGCTTGTATTCAGAAATAGTATCCTGAAATTTTTTCTTTTGAATAAAATCACATGAAAATGGATTATATCTGTAATGTAAATGAGTTAAAAAAAAGCCTTACGCGATAACAATCACCTAAATTTATTTTTGGAAGTAGCTCACCAATGTCATATTACTTCAATTTATTCGTTGCAGGCAAAATCACAATTGAAATTCACAGGCTAGTGTAATCTACCTACACTGTAGTTGCTATTACAGATATAGGGTATGTCGTTGTTGTTTAAACTTTTAAAAATGTAAATAAACATCAGAGTAGGTTTATGTATCACATAAATAATTATAAATATCGGGTTTTGCATATCGGCCAAAACCGTCTACCAACCCCACTCATGGCCGTATGCCTGACAGTCCTAGAACTCCCACATTCGTTCATTAAGATGGTAAGATTGACTTTAGCAGCAATGTATTTTTGTGTGTAAATGTTATACATACGAATTAATTCGTCACATTGGTGAAGAATTTATTATGAAGTCCCCTGCTCAAGTGCCCCTTCCAGAACTGAAATTCACAATCTTGTGCATGAATTGGATATTACTGATTCAGTGAAAAGCAAGAAACTCACATGAAAACGTACATTTTAACAAAAGACAAATTAGACGAAATTGTCGAAAATCTTCAACTTTGGTCAACAAAGGACTACTGAAAAGAACAAGTTATGGTTTGAGTGTTTTCTACATTTAAAACAAAATTGATGAAACTCAACCCTTACAAGTGTACATAGTCCATTGTCTACAACAAGGTGATCCCGTAGCATGTGTACATTATTGTGAGCGGTTTCTTTTATCAGTGACTGAAGGGTTATTCGACCCAATGTTTTTTCAAATGAAGCTCGATTCCATCAAAAATGGTCATATGAACACACAATACTGATAGTAAAATTGGACTTGGTTTGCAATTAGTGCATTACGAGTAAGAGTAATTAAAAGAGGTACCGAAATGGCAGTTGGACTCCGTGTTTTATTCAGCTGACGAAATTATGGGTGGTTTCAACAAAATTCCTCCACTGCTGCTACAGCAGAACTAACGGTCTGTGATTTTTATTTGTGGGGGCAGCCTGAAGGACAAAGTGTACAAACAAATCCTTACACATTGGAAGAACTCAAGGAAAAAAATGAAATTAAATCAAAAACATTACAGTGTTCGAACTAAATCGTGTCTCGGAATGTGTTTTGACGGCACAATGCATATTTAGATGAGAAAGGACCAAATTTACAACAATTGCTATCAGGTACGATTTCCAAGGAGCGAAGCCGAGTACAGACGCTGCCGTTCGAGCGCTAAGGACACATTTCTAGAAGCTCTGTGTCACTCTTTAGATACAACATACAATTAAGTCCATTCTAACTTTGAAGTAACTCAGCAAATCGTTTCGCACTCGCCATACAACAAATGGATTATACAAGAGCTTTGCCCTCAAGGAAATTTCAAGTTTTACATTCAATTTCATTTTAACAATGATGGTATTTCACACTCCCATAGTCTCTATATACCATTTTCTACTACATTAAGAGGCCAGTTAAAAAAAATAAGAATGAAAAAATTTCCACTCATTTTCCAAGAGCAGCAGGCATAAATATTTAATGAAATCTGACAAGTGATTCGCGCTGCGTAAAACCGGCGTCTAGTGATATGAAGCTGAAAATACTGCACGGTGCGTGGCGGGCGAGCCACATTTAATTAAGTCACATTAATATGTAGCGTTCCGGCGCGTCAGTCGTAAAATAAATATTAATGATGAGCAAAAAACTAATAACAACAGCATAAATAGATAATGTATGACAGTTCATTCTAGCACTGTTGTGTACATATCGTTTTGGAAACACGGCAGACGAAAACCAAACTACACATTCAAAATATTTTGATTTCGACACCAGTATAAAATGTATCATTCACGTTACAAAATATTTTAAGGTTTACTTTTATAATTTACATTAACTCCCTGCCCCGTTGCGACAAATATTGAAAAGAGACACAGCAATACTGGCTGTCAAATGTTTAGAATTTTTTTCAAAAGCACTCTCTCTTTCTCTTTCACGGGTAGTACAAACCGCAGTGATATGGTGTAGAATAGATCGCTTTATTAAGATGTTTATTATATCGCTGAATGTTTGTAATTTATCTGCTTTCCAATATAAAGCAAAACTACCTTAAAATACAACATTACAGTTTAGGTCTTTAGGCATCTTTCATCTCCACTCATTTGCTATCAACTTAATTGGCCACTCTCATCTTTTATTAGGATGGATTTTTACTCTAAGTTAATATTAAAAAGCTCATTCTCAAATAATAAAAATTGAATAATTAAAATGAATCTACAATATGCGAAATTAAACCGTTTAGCACTATAGATTGATACCTATAATTTTTTGACAATTTTTAAAAATAATACTTCTCTAGCAGTAAATTCAAAATTGACATATAGTGTTTAATTTATGAATTATATAGTCAGTATTATGTGTATTTACTATGTATTCGTTTTTGGTGGCCTGGTGGTAACTATACTTGCCTCATGAATCCAACGAGGGTATCTTTTTAGGGCGTAAATATTTAAAGTATAGCTTCCTTTGGAAGAAAAGTAAACCCGTAGGTCCCGTGTCGTAGATTTATGGCACATAAAAGAACCTTAAGCCTGAAAGAAGAGATCTCTGAGCAAAATTTATCGGTCATTTCACGCCCCGGGACGCTAATGACAAAAGAGGTTAAAGAGCTCCTTAAATAAACTTAATAATTTTTCTTTCTGTTACACAACCCTGCAATGCCATGGCTAGTCTCTAAAGTACAGCAAAACAATTGATCGGTAACAGGGAGGGCTTGTAGGAAGAGCATAGTTGTTCAACACACTCAGCGTCACTAGTGCATTATCTGCAGTCAGATGAATAGGAAGCGGTCGAGTAATGGCGTAAATCTGGTCCGTCCTAAACTGATGTTTTCTAAAAGTGAGCAACGTTCATGGACTAAAATTGAGGTGGAACATGCTAGGAACGGAGGTAATTTCATGCAGGTCTGAGAGAAGCATGTGGCTATAAAACTTTTCCATACAGAACGGTGGCCTGTGGGGTGCCTTACTTTCGATAAGAACACAATAGAGTAAAAGATGCACTAGGTGCTCTAGTGCTGAAACGCATTATACTGATTTGATTCAATCACTGCTTAGGTTCAGCGACGGGTGGCCGATGTCGTTTCGTGAGCGGGAGGTCTGGATTCGATTCGCTGACTGAGGTTTTTTCCAGGTTTTTCTCAGTGTTCATTAATGACAAATGCCGGGGAGGTACCCTAAAATTAGGCCTGGAAGGATTCCTTCCTTAAAAAATATCCTAATTTGTCATTTTATCTCGTGTATCATCAATGATCCCCGTCTTTGGTGCCTCAGTAGTAAAAGTGGGCGTTAAACACCACAAAAAACTGCTTAGGTTGGTCGTTGATGGACGTGAGGGAGTTAGCCGCAGAGGTCAGAACAAGCCACACTACAGTTTTGAAGAAATACGCTTCTTTTCAAACATCAAGAAAAACGATTTATCTTCCAGAAGTGTGACAAGTGGTGATAAACACGACAGGGTTTATATAGAAGGAATGTAAAAGTCTTTATTTTGTAGAATAAACGAATATGTTGCGACATAAAATTTGTTAAAACAGCTATATAATCTAATAATTACATTTAAAATATAAACAACAGCTATTTTCTGAATAAAATGTAATTTGGAAGTCAAACTGTGATGCAATTCTCTTTTTATTAACAGTTTTTGAGAAAATTACCACACTAGAGGAGCACTTTCTTCTGAATTCGTTTTAATTTAATTCATTCCATACTAAATGCGATGAAAACACCTAATTTATATCTTGATATAGTTCCTAACGATAACTTTCAGTTTTCATAGTGGTTTATAACATTGCAGATGCCCGTTTACTTCATAAAAAAATCGCTTTCCATAATCCTTTGCGAATTTTCTCACGTTGCAACAACCCTGCGCCTTTTTAGTACTTAACGCTGTATGTATTCGATTGTATATTGGCCAATAAAAGGGGTTTATTCACGACTCGATTCCACGCCAGATCTCTATATATCTGCAAAGCGAAGGGAACCGTCAGACCCATAAAACATTTAAAGGTATCGCAGACCATAAAACCTTGAGAGCCAACGCTGTGGTGCGTTAAACAAACATTTCACCAACACATGCACGAATTATGTTTCTTTTTTTTCTTCTTCTTCTTTTTATTGCTTTGATACAAACAGCACATCGCAAAACTGACTATTTTTATACTCCTAGCCTAAAACTACACGTCATAGCACAGCATTTTGCTTCAGTCATATTTTAATTACTTATACATGCCAATTGTAACTCTCATAATTAGCATTTGTTTTTTTCAGTAGGGATTTAATCTCCTTAGATCTTCGTCAAAAACTAATGCAACGTTTGTACGATCACAAATATTATTGCATTGCACGCAAATTCTACGTGCCGGCATTGTGTGGATGATTCCGTTTTTATTTCCTATGCCACAGGATATCGGAATAAAACGAAACACACTGCTTTATTTTATAATGGGGATAAATGTATGGAGATGTCACCATTTTTTTTCACGTGTTGAACGACAGTGGAACGCAATTATCACATTTCTGCATTGTGTTCGACACAAGCCCTCCAACGTTTAAAAATGCATGCATTCCTCTACAGCCAGACATTTTCGTTTGTTGATTGATTTACTTTATTTACGGACATTCTTTAATATCTCAGATCAATAGCGTCCAATTCAAATCAGGACGTGAAACGGTCGGAAAATTTTGCTCAGAGTCCTCTTCTTTCAGGCTTGAGGTTCTTTATCGTGCCGTAAATGTACGACATGGGACCCACGGCTGCTGTACTTCCCTTCCGAAGGAAGTCATACTTAGGATTTTTACGCCCGAAAAATCCATCAGTCCTGGCCGGGATTGAACCCGCGATCTTGGGTTTAGAAGGCAAGTATGGTTAGCACTACACCACCAGCACCGACTTTTTGGTTTGTGCGCAATCATTCATGTATCGCCTGAAGAACTTCTCTGTCAAAATTGAACGTTTATATCAATCGCCTCTGAGCAGTCGAAACTTGTGAACAAAGAGTAGGTCAAGCATCGCCAAGTGGGAGAATTTAATGTAGTCAACAGTTCCGTGTTTCAATTTCATTGCAGGTCGAAGATGATTCTTTGGGACACGTTTGCCCCAAAAGAGTATCAGTATAATCTTCCATGTAGATGTCTGCTTTCGCAATTACTTTAGATCCGATGATTAACCGAGCCATCCCTTTGTTTGTGTGATATTAATAGACTCAGGTTTCAACTGCAGATGATTCTCATAGATTCACTGGTTTTGCGCCAGAGTTCTTGTTAGATTCATATTAAAATACGGTTATACTGAAGGGTAATGGGTTTGCGCCAACGACATTTTTTTGTTTCTGGTAAGTTGACAGCGCACGAAATCCGAGACAGGCGCCTAAGTATATCTTTCTTCGGAAGGGAAGTAAAACAGTGGGCCCCGTGTCGTAGATTTACGACACGTAAAAGAACTCAAGCCTGAAAGAAGAGGCCTCTGATCAAAATTTATCGGCCGTTTCATGCCCTGAATTTAATAGGACGCTGATGAGCTGAGAAGTTAAAGAGCGTCCGTAAATAAAACAAATCAAGAATAAAGTGACATTTGCAGATATGGGCGAAGTGGAGTTAGTGGTAAAAATTGTAATAATATTTTTAAAACTTGGAATAATGTGAGTATAAAGGATAAATTAACAAATGCAATGGTGAAGTGTACGGTGTAGTGAAGTAGCAAAATGAATAGAACATAAAACAGCATTGTGTATATAGAATGAGAGGAGGATGAAGTGAATATGGAAAAGGGTATGATGAAAGCGTGAAGAAGAAAAAGAAGAATAGAAAAATAAAGAGGGAGTAAAATAAAATATAAAAAATTGGTATAATAATTATTACAACTAATATTATTAGTGATTTATTGCTAATATTAATGATGTCAAAATAATGAACTAATAGGGTAAATGTTGTATTGATAAATATCAATTATATCCGCAAACAAAGAGAATAATATAAGATATAAATGTGAATTTTCATGAATATCTTTATAAAGGTGATATAATATGGACAATAGAGAAACATATACAAGATCTAGAGATATATAATATATAGTTTTACACAAATATAGACAAGAATAGATACATATAAGTGGTAAATTAAAATGTATTAGTCACCAGTACAGTTTCTACCGGATACCGGTGAATAGTAGTTTAGAGTTAAAGATTAAGTGAAAGTAGTAGAAATAGTAGCTGGTTTCCAGCAATTAGGAAGTAGTTGAAGGGAATGTAATTTTGTTATTTATCAATTTTGTTATTTTTGGTAAATTTCTAATTGTAACCTAGATATAAGTATTATCTGAAAAATAATAAAGTATGAATGTAATTTAGAAATATTATAATAATAATAATAATAATAATAATAATAATAATAATAATAATAATAATAATAATAATAATAATAATAATAATAATTCGCATCTGTGAAAGTGGGACAGAAAACTGTGCCCTAACATCCTAACGTGGTAACAAACTGAAACGGAAACGTCCGGTTTGAGTTATTGGCGTACAAACATTACGGATCTAAAGCAAACGTTTTTGGCGTCATTGTAAGCGGCGCAATCATGATTTTTTTTTAATTGATTTATTTATGGACGCTCTTTAACGGCTCAGGTCATCAGCGTCCCATTCAGCTCAGGGCGTGAAATGGCCGACAAATTTTGCTCAGAGGCCTGTCTTTCAGGCTTGAGGTTCTTTATCGTGCCGTAAATGTACGACACGGGACCCACGGCTTTACTTCCCTTCCGAAGGAAGCCATACTTAGGATTTTTACGCCCGAAAAAATCCATCGGTCCTGGCCGGGTTCGAACCCGCGATCTTGGGGTGCAATCATGATGGCCAGGATTCTCTCAAGAAAGTTATTGTCTTCTATTTAAATAGCCACCAAGTTGCTGTTGCTGTTTCAGTTCTGAGTCACCTGCCCTGGCAACCACCTTGCAGATATTTTGTAGCATCATGAACGATCTGATTTCACTGAGTAATTCCTGACATCCAGTGGTTTGTTACTAGAGGTTTAACTGCTGCAATGAAAACTGGCACCACAACTCGGCATGTCTACAACAGAAGTCCCAGCAGTTTCTGGGTCTCCCACTACACTCGAACCTGCCTCTCCATACATTCATGATTTTCACCAGCTGTTCAAAGTACAGATGACCTAACACTGTTCTCGCGTATCGCGTATGTGTTTAGTGGAGCGCCGTTTGGTTTAGCTGCAATGCACTGCTACCCAAAAGACATTCTTTAGTACTTCAATCCTGCAAGATATGGGCGCAATATTTTGTGTTGCTAACAACGTAGTAGTTGACATAATGAACAGTAGGAGAAAGTAGGGTCCCAGAGATAACACTCTCTACAATGCTTTTAATTTCTTTTACGGTCGGGATCGAATGCAGGTGGCCTCGGTGAGTACTGTGCAGAGCTCATTTTTAGCGAAGGACCGTTAGAATGTCTGGAAAAAAGTTGACATGTTTAGGTATGGGATTGGCGATCTGAAACATCCAAGCTGTTTGAGTATATAAACGGATATCCGGGGTTTAGGTGCATTCGGATCTATGCTCTTGGTTGAGAGTTGAATAGGGGAGCTCATTGAGCACAAGTATAGCCAGTGTAGAGCTGATAATCATATCCATTTCGATGAACCGAAAAATTACAGCAAAGCCAAATGAGTTCAAGAGGGGTTACCTTGAATAATAAGCCTCTGAACTCGATAAAGTATCTCTGTAATAAACATAACTTATCAACTGGTAGCAATATGACATTTTGTGGTAAATAAGAAGAAATAAAATCAGTAATATATATATATATATATATATATATATATATATATATATATTACGATGAAATCATTCATACGGGTGGCCCAAAAGTCACTACCCATTGTGAAGAGAAATTGATAAATTTGTTGTGATCTTCCCGTCGATTTAATTTACTCGTCATATGCGTCGTTTGTTTATGATTTAAATTACGTATCTTTTGTAACCAGTAGAGTGCATTGGTATTCATCAAACAGCCGATGTTCATTTGACATTGTAGATTAACGATTGTGAAGATGTTTACAATTGCAGAAAGGGTTTTTACTGTAAAACTTATTACAAAAGTGGCTATAATTTTTAATAATTGGTGAGCAGAATAAACATTTTAACACTGTTCACTCGACACGGAAGACAGTCTACAATTAACGAAAACTTTTGAGGATACTGGATCTGTAGCAGACCGTGCCAGATCAGGTAGGCCATCAACAATAAGTTATGAAAACGTTTTATAAGCTAAAAAGTCTACTGTTAGGTTGTCTTGTGAACAGGCTGTTTCAACAACTTCTGTTCGGAGCAAAATGCAGCCAAATTCAAGTGTTACATACCTCGTCTTGTACATGATCCATTGGAAGACGATCTTGAATCGTAGGATTCAATTTTGAGCGGTTATGTTAAATGAAACGAGGGTTAATGACGAATTGTTTTATAGGACTATTTCGCTCATTTGGCATCATCTTAAAATCGACCAATGAAACGAAAGAAATTTTGAATTTTGACCAATCACAGCTGGATTTCGAGGTGAAATTAAGCAGAAAAAAATTATCAAATCCATTTTATCGCGCGACGTGCATTTGTCTTGTGGTCTGCGTAACCAACTCTATACCTCCACTATATAATTTCTCGGCACACATCACTGACCACTTTTGCTAGAGGAGGTGGAGAGCAATTGATAGCAACAAAAGCATGGACAATCGACAATCATAACGCAAAATGGAAGGTTCTTTAAAGAGATGTTCATAAGTATAACATTGTATACTAGTGTAAATATTCTGTGCATGAGTTTAAAATATACTGGTATATTACTTTTATTCTTATTCAACCGCCACGGGTGGCCGAGGTCATTAAGGCGCGGACTCGTGAGAGGGAATCTGGAGTTCGAATCTCGCCGGGGCCTTCCTTCCAGGCTTTACCCAGTCCACATAAATGGCAGGTACCTAAACTTAGGCCTGGAACGGTTCCTTCCTTAAAAAATCCCTTTCATCTCATGTATCACAAGTGTCCGCCGCCTGTCCGTGCCTCAGTAGTAAAACCGGGCGTTAAACACTATACAAAAATCTTATTCTATTCATTAAATTATCCGAAACCCTGTTTTGCTCTTCTCTATTGGCATTACTGACAATCGACATTTTCTGTCGCAAGATGGTTCCAAAGGTTAAGTACAAATATACAGTTATCAAAATTTTATAAGCCAAGTTTAGAGGAATTATATTTAAATTCTTACTTTATTCATGAAATAGTCCTAATAAATATCACTCGAGAGTCTGAGCTTTCCAATTCACTACGTTCCAGAATTTATGGACAATCTCAGACCCCTCTAGTGATATTACTTGAGATAATTTGGAGTGATGATGCATCTTTCAAATTAACAGGCCACGTCAACCGACACAACTGCACCTATTGGTATATCGAGAACCATAGAATTGCCTTTGAGAAGCAGCTGAATCAACCTGGTGTAACTGTTTGGGGTGGAACATCATGTCATGCAGTTATTGGGTCTTCGTTTTTGATGGCACAGCTACTGGAGAGAAATATTTACAAATGTTGGCTACCCATGTCATTCCAACGGCTATAAATGGGGTAATAATTGGATTTCCATAAATGATCCAAGATATAAACTTGGAACTTATACATTTGTAGATATTTTATATGCATTCAGATACTTTTAGAAATATTTAATTTTATTTTTAAAGCAAAAACAGGTCAATACTGCACCTGAGACTGTTTGCCTGCATTTGAAAATGAAAATAACTAATCACACCGCTGCAAAACAAAACACGTTCAAAGGTCTCGGAGGAATTCACAGCTGGAGTTTGGGCTTCTCCGCACGTACCTACCAGCCTAGTTTTGTTTCTACAGATAAACCCAATTATGAACATACATTAAGATGACAGGTTTAATAATGGTTGTTGTATTTATGTTGCAAAGAGATACTTTAGCCTATTAAGTGTTCTGTTGACTAAGACATGTAATATTGTTTCCATCAAAAATATTAATAGTTTTGCACATATATACTGTTTCCTTTACAGCTCTATATTTAAATAATTTAAAATGAAATTATTTTTAGTATTAAATAAAATAAGTTATATAAATCCTGAAGCCAGGGGCGGTTAGCGGCGGCGCTAAACCCGGCTGCACAATTTTATTACTGCTACTGCTAAATATAGATTCGTAATTAAAGAAACATTTTACTCTAAAATTATTTTTAAAAAATTGTTTTGTTGGAAAAGATGATTATTTATATTTACTTTTAGTTCTTTAATATTCAATTTGGAAATGGCTTAAATTTCCCCTAGAACACAGTAAACGGAGATGACGTACTATTAGTTTTCTATTGTAAGGACTTGCTGATGAAATATTTCTTGTTGATTTTTCATACTTTGTAAAAACCCAAGTTGTGTAATTCCAAAAACCTATTCCTTTATTTCATAGACTTTCCTGAGACCCCTTTTAGTCAGCAGTCATCAAGTCAAGAGCGCTAATGAATCATTGCACAGTGTAATTTCGTCAAAATTCCTCAAACATGTGTTTACATAGAAAAGAAAAAGCACTGCAATATAAACAATGTAAATATTTAATCCAGGTCATTATCAAACAGAAGTCTCAATAATATAAGTAACACGATGCGTCGCGCATAATCAAACAAAAGAGAAATAAAATCAAACTGTCCAAAACATTTGCAAAGGGGACAAGTGAAGGAAACGATAGCACCGGGAGTGTTTTACAGCCAATTAAAAAATAAGGGGGGAAGGTTAATATAGTAAAATCCTTCGTAACCGGCAATATCAAAACAACGGCATTTTTCAATAGGAAAAGAAAGAAAGGGGGACGGAATATTGCAGTTTTAAGCTCGAAATAATTTTGGTATAAATTTCATTGTCTTTAAATAGCGTCATATGTGCAGGGTATAGGCGCAGCATGGTTTCACAGTAGCAAGAATGTTGTTTACACCAACATGGCGCGATTTGCACTTGACAGTGTGACAATCGAATACCACAGCACCTATGGATATTAGCTAAAGTGAATTAACTCGCAGCTGCAAGGTGGATTCCGTGAAGCACAAGCGAAAGTGTCATACGCTTAAACAGAAATTCCAGCTATTGGGTAAAATGGAACAAGGTGTTAGCAGAAGACAGTTAATGGAAGAATCATTGTCTTCATAATTGCATTGGTTGTGATGATGGCTAGCCTGATTCGGCATCATATGGTCACTAATAGATGCATCAGATATGGTAATTTTAGTGTGTTTTTTATTATGAACTAACAGATAAGTGTGCAGTGTTAATAAAGTTTTTATTTCAAATTTGCATTTAAAAATGCAAACATGATCGTTTTCTGCAGGGATAAAATGTTCATGCAGTACGACTTTGCATAACCTATCAAAGTATTTTTTCCAGTTATCCGGCACTATTTTTGTTCCATAGTTTCCGGATACGAGAGAATTCCAGTGTATATCATAAAGCTTTTAACTCTGTTTTCCCATGACTTCCAAATTTAAGCAATAATAGATATTTTTTGTAGTATGTTCATAAAAATGCACACAAAAATTACAGGATATGTAAGCAATTTTTTTTCAAGATTATAATACAATCCAAAGAAAATCTAAACTCAATTTGTAAATTAACTTTTTCTTTAATATAACAAACAGAAATATAAAGCAATGAAATGTAAAGAAAAATTACCTGAAGTGCACGTAAAATTTTTAATTTAAAGGTGCTAGATATTTACAAGTATGTACATATCGCTTAGTTAACTTCTAAGCAATCGCTCTTGAAATTCTGGTGGGGAAAAAATGAAAAACTCAGAAAGAATGTCTCTTTAATCAGAATTAACTCAAATACTTGGCGAACATACATGAGAGAAAGAGAGAAGTCCATTTAAAATATCGTAGTAATGACCTATTCACACAAAAAACATTCTCCTGATTTTCATGGTATAAATATTATTGATCAGCCTAAGATTAAAATGTGGAATCTGCAGGATTAAGCCTGTCCCTGCAGAAAGCATTGTAACCTTCTAGCCTTAGGATGTAACATTTAGCTTAAGTGTATTTTCTTTACGTTCAGTTAACACAAAACAAATAAAACAACGCTTCCAATAATTGACATGAAAATTTCATTCATCTGAGTATTACTAACTAAACGATTGATTATCTCTGTTGAAGAGTGTCTGCAAGAAAGTATTGTTGTTGTATTAAAAGTAATGTTGATTATGAAAAACTTGTAAAATCTTTTATTCAACCTGTAGCGCAACAAGTATAAAACTTCCTGGAAAAGCACGTGACGAGAAATGACGTTTCAGGTGGTGCATATACTTAATGACTCATGGCCATAAAGACTTACCCTTAGCCGTAATGAAATTCTCGGAGCTGCTACAGCTCCAGTCCCGAGCCTCTCCCGGGCGATAGCGCAGAAAGCCGAAAGTAGTGCAACTTTTACAGATATGGCTAGATAATAAGGTTGTCAAGCACAACGGCACGATAGCTCAGACGGTTAGAACGTCATGCTTTAGTTGTGAAGGTAGTGATTATGAATCCTCACGTATTAATGCTTTGTTTCTTCTACTTAAAGGAGATTTGTCACCATTACAATGATTTACTCGCTAACATTTATTTTTTTGATTGATTTATTTATGGACACTCTTTAACATCTCAGGTGATCAGCGTCCCATTCAATTCAGGGCGTGAAATGGCCGACAAATTTTGCTCAGAGGCCTCTCTTTCAGGCTTGAGGTTCTTTTTCGTGCCGTAAATGTACGACGCGGGACCCACGGCTTTACTTCCCTTCGGAAGGAAGCCATACTTAGGATTTTTACGCCCAAAAATCCATCGATCCTGGCTGGGTTCGAATCCGCGTTCTTGGGTGTAGGAGGCAAATATGGTAACCACTACACCACCAGGACCAACTCTCGCTAACATAGTACCACGCACACAAAGCGCCATAAATTGATATTTACGATTTTTTATGCTGGAATCAAAGAAAATTTGCCACCATTACAGTGATTTCCGCCCCTATCAATTTATATTTAGGCAGCAAACCATTGAGTACACCAGTTTCTAGGATTTACCGACGGTTAACGCTAAGGTTAGTGTGTGTGTGTGTGTGTGTGTGTGTGTGTGTGTTAATTGATTGCTAATTCCAATAAGACAAAAAGTACAGTGATTTACCCGCCCATATCAACTTGTATTTTACGAAAATGGGCGAGCGTAGCCCGTCAGGCCGTAGCGAGCGGCAGCAAACTACTGTATTCACCGGTTTCTAGGACTTACCCGATATATATATATATATATATATATATATATATATATATATGAATTAATTGCTATTTCGAATAAGATAACGAGCAGTAAAAAGTGAAAAACTCGGTTTTCTAATAAGGAACATGTTGCGGCCAGAAAGTTACCAAGGACAGCGTATAGGTTGCATTACTTTTAACAAAAAATTAACACATGCAATATTTACACTTTTACAAGCTGCCACGCAAACAGAGAAATATACGTACCCCGCTTTCCCGTTCGGAACTGAGGAGTTTGCCTCTCTCTGCTGTCGCTCGGAACTGGAGCTCTAAGCTACTCCGAGAATTTCTCTACCGCTAAGGGCAAGTGCCATAAGACACCTTCTACCGCTTGCACTAAGAAAATACTCCCAACACGATACATTGGTTTACACCGAGTCTGCAAACCAAATCCCCTACAGTTAATAGCCGCCAATATAAACATAAGGTGCAAAATGGAAGTCCTCTAGAGATATTGTCACGCATAAAAATGCATAAAGCAATAGTTATAGGAAATAAAACCTTGGGACTTTGAGTAGTAACAAAAACCAGTAACATCCTAGAGAAACCGCCCTGTATGAAGCAAATAATTTATAAATTTAAATTGTTTCTATGTTTATTATTTTTAAATCTATCACTCCTCGTTTTAAAACAAAAAAGCATGAAGTAGATATTACAAACATGTGCATGAAATGACACTTTCTATCGGTGAAACAAAAACAAACAACACAAACTGCTGCAGCTTTTTTCTGAATCTGATATACCTTAACTTTACTTCCGATAATAACGACAAATGCTAGCAACGGTTGTATAAACTCCAGCCCACGTCTCAAGCATTTAGTTAAATACTGGCAAGTTCTTGGCCCATTAGCGGTATGTCGCCTCGTTAACAAGCGCGGATAACCAAACAAGAAGTACGTGACCGTACTCTTGTTGTGTTTCCATGGTGATACCATGTACCACGCTTAACTGATACAGACACCTGTTCTCTTCATATGCAGATCACATGCTAAATACTTTCTCTCCCGTGGCGCAATTTTTATATGCAAAAAAAAAAAAAGCGTCCCTCCAGTTCGATATCAGGCGTAGTGATGCATATGTATGACAAAACCTTTGTAGGAACAGAAAAAAAGCACGTTATATTCTGCTCCAGTCTTCAACATTTTCACTACAAGAATTTTGTGAAAATTTAATAATATAGATACCGTCTCACAAGTAATATCCATTTTTAAGGAAGGTTTTATTGTTCTGAAAAAAATTACAATAATTTTTAAAGTAAAGGTCATTAGTTTTGCGGCGGTATTTGAAATTTTTACATATGAGCTTGGGCTAGTTGAGGATTTATAGATTAATTAATATGGTTAAGGTTATATGGATTAGGTGTTTATAAGAAGGTGACCGAAATTCATGAATTGATTGGTATCTCAGGGGTAATTGGTCCAACCTCCATTAAGTACCGCAGTCTTGTAATATTTTGTCCTCTGCTATAAGCTCAATTTATCATCTGAAAGTTTTTGTGATACACCATCACAGGGAAAGGAGATGATAAAGAAACAAAAATATAGCAGTCGTAGTCGCAGTTTTTATCGTTTATTAACACATATTTGTATATAAATATAATTCCAGTCAGGCCACTAGAATCTTGGAAACGTTTCCGCTTATCGAACTGATTAATTGAAAGTTCCTTCACACGATTTTATTTTCACATCAAATACCTTCACTTCAACTCTGACCTGGTTTAACTGAATGACTTCTATAGCTTATGTAATCTGTCTAGCTGATAAACTCCCGTGCCACTGTAACTTGCGACTCTTCTTGTTCCGCTCTTTCGCTTTTTCTTACGCTTCTCCCACTTACTCCAGCCCTAACAACATTCTGTAGTTCATTACACTCATTTTATTAATTCGCCTGTACGTCTGTCTAGGCGCTATAAATATATTCAGCATGGCTTTCTAAATGGCACGTATATGATTTTCCTATTGGTGCGATTTTATGCTAATTTATATCGTTTCCTTTTAATTGGATATTTAACTAAGATTTGAACAGGGTCCTCCCACGATCGATTCTTAAATCTTAGTTCTTAGGTACTGACCTAAATAACTCGACTATAAGAGAAAACCGTATCGAAAAGGTTATGATTTTATGATTTCCTTATTTATTATATGAATCTTTTCGGCAATGGTAACAACAGAACACTTGATATCGCAATTAGTTCCATTATCCGGCCGTTTCCAAGGTTCCAATTGAATCTAAATCTAACAAAATAAAACCCTCTTAGTCTAAAAGGTTACAATGCTTGCTATTTCTGGGGAACTTTCCTTTCATTTGTATTTTGCCCTCTTTCTTATTGCTGTAAACAATATGTGCAATACATATGTTTATGACCCTTTTGTGATTATATTATATATGAATATTATTTCTAAGCGAGCCTGGGATCGATGCTAGACAATAATTGCCCCAGTTTCTATCGAGCTAAATTTCCAAGTCACATTTCTCACACTTAAAAGAATAAAATGTTATAAGGACATGGGTCCGGAAACCCTTTATTTCCGTATTATACTCATTTTCTACAACTATTCATAGTAAATTAATTATGGGAAACATACAGGAACGGAACATACTAGCATAACAAAAGAAAGTCTTTCTTACATGAAAAGTTCAAAATGCCCTCTGGTTAAGCTGTAATTCTTAGGTTCGCCGCAAGTGTTTCGTGTTCCATATGAACGAAGTATGTATCGATGCTGGTGGAGGGCATTTTGAACATTTTATGTAAGAAAGATTTTCATATGGTATGCTGGTACGTCCTGTTTCTGTGTGTTTCCCATGATTAATGTACTATAAAGAATTGTAGAAAATGAGTTCTAATATGGAAATAAAGCGTTTCCGGACCCATGTCCATATAACCTATTTTCTTCTTCTACGCGTGAGGAATGTGTCCTGAAAGTTTGGCTGCACATTGTTACACCCGGTATAGTCTTTCAGCGAGGTTTGTTACCCCGCGACGGCAATTTTGATGCGAAGAATTCGGTGCTATCTCTTTCATGTCTTCATTGTTTTCGAATTTTTTCCCTCAGGAAACGACCCTTGGATTAAAACAGTGTAATCCGAAAGAGTACAATCAGGGCTATTTGCTGGGTGTGGTAGTTGTTCAAAAACCTTTCCAATTCCTGGGTTTTTCCCATTGTTGTTCGAGTTTTATGGGGTCTCGTATTGACCTGCCGCAAGAGAGCTCGTTCCAGTTTTTTAAAATAAAAATTCACATCCACTGCAAGCTCGTTTGAAACAACTACAGTGAATCATGCCTTTAAAACTCCACCACACACATAACATTACTTTGAGGCCAAACTGATTTTGTTTAATTCTCCAACTGGCTGACATGGATCGAGCCACTGTTTCGAGGTGTTAAGTTTGCGGGAATGTGCGATAAGGTAACCAGGAAGTGTAAATCTAGTAAATAATGCAGCAGTGTACATTGTACACTGTATCTCAGAAAGTTTCAAAGCTATCAATGTGACCTTTTTAGAGATATTAAGAAAAGTAAAGTTTAATTCTCTGATGCAAATAAAGTTTTTTTTTTTTAAAAATTTAAACCAAAATAAAATCTTGTTAAAAACTGAAAACACTGCGACATAATCATGCGTTTTTCTTATATGCTATTGGTGCAATTTGAATGATTTTTTTTTTACTTAAATTACAGGCAACATGCTATCCTGGGAACTAGAATATATATCTATGCTAGTTGCTTGATAAGACATTAATTTTCAAATTTTGAAAAAAAAAATAGAAATGTTTTTAATTTCTTATTGGTGCTGATTTTTATTAACTAGTAGTGATAATTAAATACTTCTTGTTACCACACTTCACATTTACATAAATTATCTCTGTTTAAATTTTCAACAAAATTGGTCCCGCCAATATTGAGAAAAGTGCATATTTATGTCAAACTTTTTAAGTTAAGTTGACGGGAAATAAGATTTATTTTAAACAAAAATAAATCTTATTTCCAGATAGCTAAAAAAAACTAATGAAAATTAATGACAAATTATAAATGTGCCGGATATTGATAAACCACGTTGCAAATTCAGGGCATGTGCAAGGATCTTAGATAATTTTATATAGAAAATGTATGGTCCACGAAGAAAATTATAATAAAGAAGTTGAAATTAGATGCTGATAAGTGTTAAAGCAAAATGGGGTAATTTATATTAAAAGGTTTTCAAACCCACTTCACGAGCGAGGAAATTGTATTTAAAACAGCTCAATTTAGGGATTTTCAAGATCTAGCTTTCAGAATAATGAGGTATGAAAAACTGTTAACTAATTTATCGTGTTGTGTAGGTTTGGGACCTGCACAGGATTATATATTTGTATACTGATCTTTTTTCACACAAGCAGTGTGTTAGGCTCAGATTTGGAGTCAGAATTAGGTCACAGCCGGGACATGAACCACGGATCTTCCAGCCACAAACGTAAATATCTCCCATTTGATTCTGTATATCCTGGAGGCCTCTAAATTCTTACCTAACAATGGTTTGTGTGAAAAAATCACATTTAAAATAAATTATCGTTAATAATATGGCTAATTACGAAGTCTGGAATAAAAAATTAATTCTTGGTCTCGTATCAGAAAATTGCGACAAGTGAAACCGCCTGTTTTTGACCTTAGTCCATCCAGAACGCGCTGCGCTCTGCTTCGAACCTAGGCCAAAAATAATCCCCTCTATTTGATTATTAGTGTAACCATACAGTTTGATAAGACACATACCTTCTCTGCTTAATCATCGGCCCAAGTGACTAGCAAGTTTATATGCAGGAAATCCTTTGGTTATTTCCCAAACATATTTCTCCCCATGATACATTTTTGTTTGCCTTTTTAGCAGTCCTATTTGTGGTAATCAGACAGTGAAGAACGGCAGGGTGGAAGGTTGTAGCCACTAGTCGCATTGCCTGTTTCACCGGCATTCATTACTATTATAACAGCGTAATAAATAAATTACTTATACGTTAGCCCAATTTCACGTTTCACCAAGTGACGTTAATTTAATGGTATGCATCGTCCTGTTACAACTGAACTGTTTACCTTATAATAACAAAAAGGTGGCAGGTTTCATGCTGAAAATATGGAAATATCTTGAAGAAGGTCCAGTAAAATAATGATTATGAAAAACTAGAAAAGATGCAGATAAATGATACAATAAAACAGCAGGAATTTTGCAAGATTTTGAATGCAGGTTAAAACCGACAAAATACTCCGTTTATTCTACAAGTGCTTGATGTATTATCATTCTATGCTACTGAAAAATTCTTACATCTTACAAGTATGCTGCTGGGGCATTTTAAGTTCTATTCTAGTTATGTCAGTAAATCTTTAGTGACGTGTAAACTGCCAACCCTTTCATCAACATCATCCCTAATTGATTTTCTTCCAAACTTATAATAAAATAACGTTTAACTTTCTTACATTTTTATTGCATTTCGAATAATCTGTGCTCAGAAGCAAATACCCTCATATTTTACCCTCAAATGTCATATTGGTTGCATCTTGCACGGGTTTTAAGGATGAACAAAATTAAACGTTATATACAAAGTCTGTTCAATAAAGAATGAACACACTTTTAACAGGCCAGTGAGAGGTGTGCACGTTGAATCATGTTCAGTTCCGCCTACAGCAAAAGGGTGGTAACAAGCTCGAACAATATACGATAATCTATACACGCTGAACTGAAAGCACACTGCAACACTTGCTGCTAGCGCAATTCATGCTGCTCCTTAGCTATGAACGGGAACTGGGCAAGACACATTGGCAACACAAAACTCAAGCACTTAATTAAAAATATAGAGGCATTAAAGATTTTAGTTAAAATACGGAAAACTCCACCTAGAACACTGTAGTTGGTGTACAGGGCGGTACGGGGCCGAAATTTGGGAATGGGAAAACACCGAGCAACTTAATCAGGTACAGCACAGTTTCTAAAATGGTTGCTACAAGTAGGGAGGGGTAAAGTAAATTGTGGGGTTCTTAAAAAGCTTGGCATTTCTAACTAAAGTGTGAATTTAAAAATAAGAACAATTAAGTACTGGATAAGGATAATACGGGGAATCAAGCTCTTCTTCGAGCAATTTGTCCAAGGGAGCAAATAAGGGATGGGCATTAAAAATATGGAAAGGCTTAGACAAAATTGGATTGGGGTATGTTTGGTTAAGGGAAGAGGACATTACACGAAATAGTTGGAAAATGTTAACAGACGTTTGCGAGATAGGCAAAATATTTTGTCTCAATGCGCAGAAAAAGTATCGCTTAACCTGCAGGCTCAAATACATCATTTAGATATCTGTAGCAGGGAAGAAAGAAATGTTCTCGCATGGTTCAGTTGAGGGGCTTGGAAAGGAAACAAAACAGTTGATGCTCTCGGGGAAAGAATTTGCCCTTGTGCAGAGAAAGCGATACTTGGAGGCATATTTTGACAGAATGCAGGAAAAGGGAGATTTTAAGAAATGAGCATTTATTCCCGCAATTTTAAATGCAAATAGAAGTTTGAACATTTGCCGGTACGTGTCGGTGCATGCGAGATACACAATTTGGGAACATTAGAGTAGAGAAGACCCGACAAAGAAGGTTAATGACTATAGTGAAGAGGGTGTTAGTAAATAGGGGGTGGCTCAAGAGTGAGGGTTCCATTCATGTTTATGTATATAAATTATTAATAGAAACCGTAAATATATCGAGAGAGAGGGAGTGAGAGTGAGAGAGAGAGTGAGAGAGAGTGAGTGTGTGAGAGAGTGAGTGAGTGAGAGAATTATAGTGAGAGTGTGAGTGAGAGAGGGAGTGAGTGAGAGAGGGAGTGAATGAGAGAGGGAGTGAGTGAGAGAGGGAGTGAGTGAGAGAGGAAGTGAATGAGAGAGTGAGTGAGTAAGTGAGAGAGGGAGGGAGTGAGTGAGTGAGAGAGTGTGAGTGAGAGAGTGAGTGAGAGAGAGAGGGAGTGAGAGAGAGGGAGTGAGTGAGAGAGAGTGAGTGAATGAGAGAGTGTGAGTGAGAGTGAGAGAGTGTGAGTGAGAGAGTGTGAGTGAGACAGTGAGAGTGTGTGTGTGGGGGGGGGGCATTTGATTGTTACAAGGACGATATTAGCATGTACGGCCTTAATGCCCATGCGACAGTTGTACTTACTTGAATGTATTCTAAAAAAGGTACAATCCTTGCTACTACTCTTCTTGATGCTGGGTGGAGGTTGCAGACCCGAGCAACAGCGGAGAGAGCCGAAGGTAGACGATCGAAATTAATGGTGTAAATCTTGTAACTCGTGGCACTAGATGCACTAGTGCTTTCCGTTCAGCGTGAGTGGGCAAGTCAAACAATATGCTGCTCTGGAATTCTGTCTTTGTCTCAATAAAGTCTTCAGCTGAAGCCTATGAAGGTTTGGCTCTTTCATATAGCACAGCTCGAAATGGTTTAAAATGTGTAAAATTCAGTTTCAAAGAAAGGTGCACCCGGCGCTCCAGTTTGTGCTAGAAAGAAAGAAAGAAAGAAAGAAAGAAAGGAAGAAAGAAGGAAGGAAGAAAGGAAGAAAGAAAGAAAGAAAGAAAGAAAGAAGGAAAGAAGGAAGGAAGGAAGGAAGGAAAGAAAGAAAGAAAGAAAGAAAGAAAGAAGGAAGGACGGAAGGAAGGAAGGAAAGAAAGAAAGAAAGAAAGAAGGAAGGAAAGAAGGAAGGAAAGAAGGAAAGAAAGAAATAAAGAAAGAAAGAAAGAAAGAAAGAAAGAAAGAAAGAAAGAAATAAGGAAGGAAGGAAGGAAGGAAGGACGGAAGGAAGGAAGGAAGGAAAGAAAGAAAGAAGGAAAGAAGGAAAGAAGGAAGGAAGGAAGGACGGACGGAAGGAAGGAAGGAAGGAAGGAAGGAAGGAAGGAAAGAAAGAAATAAAGAAAGAAAGAAAGAAAGAAGGAAGGAAGGAAGGACGGAAGGAAGGAAGGAAGGAAAGAAAGAAGGAAAGAAAGAAAGAAAGAAGGAAAGAAAGAAGGAAGGAAGGAAGGAAAGAAAGAAAGAAATAAATAAAGAAGGAAAGAAAGAAAGAAAGAAAGAAAGAAAGAAAGAGAGAAAGCATTAACACCGTTGTAATCATGGGTATATGGAATAATATTGAGAACACTTAGAAATTCTGGGTACCACCCAATAAAAATAAAAAAAAATAAAAATTGCACATGAGACGTGTTTGTGCATGGTGCCTTCCAAGAATGCTGACTCCGGGTGAGGTTTGCATGCAGTTGAAGATGAAGATACGGGCTTCCTTTCAAAGATAATCAGTGTTGATGGAACTTGGCTACATCTTTTCGATCCTGAAAGCAAACAGCAAAGCTATGTGTGGAAATATTCATCATAACTTACACACAAAATAATAAAACGTGGTTGCTTCTGCTCAGATGGTTCATCTCATTTTTCGATACTCAAGGAAACGGTCAACCATATGTCGTATCTACTACACGCACAACTGTAACTGAACAATAATACAGATGTCCTGAAAACTCTCCAAGATCATATCGCACGCAAAAGGCCACATTTGCCTGGAACAAACAAGATCCTGTACCACACAATGCACGCAAATATTGTTGCTGAATACCTCACTAACATCAATGTAAAGTTTGCACCTTCCTTCTCCCTATAATACAGATTTAGCACAGTGTAAAGTTTTCTTTTTCCCAAAATTGAATAAATGCCTTCTTAGGAGGCATTTCCATCGAAGCAGTGGTGAAGGCTGTGGAAGAAAATTGGAAGGACCTGTCAAAAAATTGTCTTAGAAGACTGGCAGAAACGCTAGAACAGGTGCATTCCATTCAACGGGAACTACTTTGAGAAAGATCAACAAACTTATGAAAATGAGTAAGGTATGTTGTCAAAATAGCTATCATTTATTTATTGGACAACATTGTAAATTATTTCATTTAATTTTTTTCTGTAATATTTTCATTGCCGAATAAGCTTTATAATCAATATTAATTCAATGTACAGTTATTAACACATGTGCACTTCCTTATAAATAACATTTCTGTTAGCGTTTCTAGCCTGCTGATTTTACTGTTCGTTCACATTCAATTAATTCAATGACAGTCAGTGAAATAAAAATTACGGTTTTCAAAGAAAAATGTATCTGTAACATATTTTCAGTACTCGGACAATGGCGGTAGTTGCATCAGCTGCTGTGTTTCCGTACGCTTACAATGTAATGTGGGTTGGATATTGGAAAAAATGTATGGTCATTCTGGGACACCACATAGAGCTCAGTTTATGGTTAAAAGGTCAATGTTAACTGAACTCTTTGCTTTATTAAAATACCGGGTATTGGCTAGCATATGTTGTTAATTACGATGTGTTAGTGAAGTAAATTTTATTTTTAAAATGTTGTATTGAATGTAAAAATTAAACTCTAAAGGAATAAAAATTAAGCAGAGAAACTTAAAAAACAGTGGAAGAATTATGTAAGCAGAGCTGTCATGAATGAATGTATGTAAAAATGTATGACTTAGATCAACTCCTTTAACACAGGTTAGCATTCATTATAAAATAAAGTTAATAGTACGTGCACGTTTTGATCAAAGTTATGCGAGTAGAAATGCGAAGGGGGCTTGTCTATTGTCTCAGCCGGCGACTGGCGCGACCTTGGTCCCACAAAGTTTGCGTTCAGCTGCAGAAATAAACTTTTCTATTGCCGAAAAATAAATACCCCTATTTCAACGGCCATGCTTGCTTATTAAGATAACCACATATTTGTACTGCGTCAGCCAATAACATATTTATGACCCGTTTGTTCACACAAACTAAGTGTATTCACGAAGCCGGCTGTCAGGGCTGTTTCCAGGCCAATCAAGCAGCTTAACATTTATTTTTCTTAAAAATTTCATGACATTTACTTCTTTGTGACATGAAGCCCCATCTTGCATAAAGATAAATTCATTTTCCCTTAAGCATTTTTCTCAGTTGTGGTAACAACATTAATGTACTGCTCATGTCTCAGATTTCCTTCCACAATGTACAGCCGTTCACATCTTTATCAAGTAATGACATTCCAGACTATTTCTGTTGAAGAATACATCTCAGGTTTTCAAAAACAGTTAAAATTTTCGAGGCTATTTTGCCGCCCATTGTTTAATATGTTACCATAGCTTTCACCAACTTCTGCGGTTGGCACCTTGAGTGGACGATGAACCTGACTGCTGACCTGATAACACTAACCGCAGAAATTGGTGTATGGTAGCATATTAAACCATGGACCCTGCAAAACAGCCCTAAAGATTTTAACTGGTTTCTTCTCCAATAGAAAATACTGCTTTATCACTGAAACAACCCTGAAACGAAACAGAAGGAAGCTGTAAGGATGTTATACTATTGAAATTATCTCGCAGAGTAGATCACATCTATTCAAAGAACAAATCTAATATTATCGACTGTAGCCAAAAAACTAATATAATATTTTCGATCTGCATTGCTTAATTTACCTTCTTCCAATCATCAGATATCCGTTTTTGTACTTCTTCGCCTATTGCAGCCATAGCAGGATCTTTGCTTTATTGTTGAGGTACCCTTGCTTTCAATCCATCATCAAACAGTTCTTGCTGATAAAAGCGAGCCGTCTCCTCTAACCTCTTGCTTAACTCTTTGCTAGTAGCCTTGCAATTTGTTTGTGCTATTTCCGTTTTCACACACCTCTTTGGGATATTTTTTCTTTCGTCCACATTTTCCAGTTCGTTGTTAGGATTAAGTGTTTCCCGAATCTTTATCTTGTTTTACTCTAGTGGATTGGGACATTTTCAACCTAGATGTTATTTCTTGTTGTAAGGTTTTTCAGCAAGCAGAAATCTGGCCATGCCAACCTTTCTTGGCGAAAGATTTCATTTTCTAGACATAACCTTAAAAAGCAAGGGTTTGTAGTATTTGGTTTAACTTTATTCAACAATTACATTAATATCAAATGTAATTTTGGGCGGTACCTACGTAACAATCAAGACCAACAATATGTAGCACCAATATTGTTGTAGAGCGAACTATGTCGCATATAAATAAAACGCAGGGAAATGAGCAGAGAATTATAATGGAAAACCAGCTGAGCAATAATATCACATTTTATCTTACACTGTTGCCAACTATGAAATAAAAACTTTCCTATTAATAACCAACAATAAACTCACTTGAAAGGAATGTAAAATAGATTGGTCACATCTGTACTTCATAAAGCATATTTGTTGGTTATCAAAAGTTAAATTTTAAAAATTAAATTTAAATGCTGAAATTCACGATCTATAATCTCATCTAGGTTTAAAAGCTGGTTTTGATGACAGAAGAGAGCGATATATTCACCTATCTTAACGCAAGTGAAACAATCCAATACGCGGATGTTTGAAAGGCCAGTCTTTCACGGACGACTGTGCCAGTTACGTGTGTAACCTTGGCAATGAATAACTACATTGCCAGCAGCAATTTCTCGGACGCGACGTGCCGCGGTCTAATTGAAACTAGAGGGAAGCGTCGCCGGTTTAGATACTAACAAACACCGCACCTGACTCGCGTATTCCCTCACGTAATTTCCTTTTGAGCTCTATGCTCTAGATTCCCTAATAGTTCATTGTGGGGTAACGCCATCCCAAGAATTCTCCACCAAGTAATTTAGTGCAGAAAACACAAAAGCTTTTGCTGACCTAGATTAAATATTTCAATCAAGATTCACTAGATAGAAGATAATTAAAACTGTCGTGGCTTATTTCACAAAGTAATCCACTTTATATCACACATCTAATTTCTCCTATATGTATTTGGTATATAACTATTTCTACAAGCTGAAATGTACAGAATGACTCATTAATTTAGCTTATGCAAAGCTTATAAAAATATTAACTTAGCAAAAACCAAAATGCAATATTTTAGAAATGTAATGGCGTTTAAAGAATGTTTCTAGTGCTAAGAGTTAACAACAGACCGCCATTGGAACTTAACTCTTCATTTGTAAGCATTAACGTCGACGTAATATATAACATATAAGTGACAGAGAATTGTAAATAAAATATTTTTAAAATGCAACCTGCAAGAGTAAACTTTAGCAGTTTCATAGTGTTTACATTAACTATATTTACAAAGATATCTCTACTATGAAATTATAAGATCAATAGAACCAAACCAGTGTTATGTCCAATGATTTCAAATATTTGGTCAAGAATAGCTATTGACTTATATCTTGCAATATGACCTATACACCGTGTCACCTAAAACTACTGAAATGAAAAGGGCTATTGCAGACGAGAGCCATAGTCAGTATATTGCATTTATTAAATTAAATCACGCCTACTGACTTCAAGGGAACATGTATGACACTAGACTGTCAGTGGAGTTTTAGCACGATGCTGACCAGGTGGTTTACGATACATTGTCATATGTAATTTTCGGATATTCATACCTTTTTAATCAATAGGCAAAAAGCAAAATATTTCCTCGATTTCAAACAAAAAAAATACACGACTGTTTGCATTTTGTTTACAACTTAGGGAAATTACCACAAGTAATATCAATAGAGGGTCTTAGATTACCGATAAATTCACAAATTTCGGACCCTCCAGTGATATTTATTAGGACCATTTCAAGAATAAAAGAAAATTTTAAACACAATTCCTCTAAATTTGGCTTACAAAATTGTAATAACTGTATTTTAGTACTTAACCTTTCCCAGCAATCTTCCGACAGAAGAATGCCGATTGTCAGTAATACCAATAGAGAAAAGCCAATTAGGGTTTAGGACCTTTTCATTAACAGAATAAGAATAAAAGCAATATATATTTGAAATTCGCATACAGAATATTAACACTTGTATAAAATATTTATGAATATCTATTCTATTCAGAAACCGTGAGACTAAAATATTACAATCACTACAGTTCGATTTTCTAATACTAACTGAGAAAAAAAATAGATAGCATACATTGTGTGCTTTTATTTGTATCCTGTGGTTTGGAATTCCTAATGGTAAGATCAATTTGCACACTTGACGCATCACCAAAACGCTTTGAAAAACCCTCCATTTTGCCTTATAATTGTCCACTATCCATGCTTTTATTGCTATCAATAGCTCCCCACCTCCTCTAGCAAAAGTGGTTAGTGATGCGTGTTCAGGAATTATATAGTGGAGGTATAGAGTTGTCTACACTAATCACAAGACAAATGCACGTCGCGTAATATAACGGATTTGGTAATTTTTTTCTCAATAATTTCACTCCGTAATCCGGCGGTGATAGGTCAAAATTCACAACTTTGTTTCATTTTATTGGTCGATTTTAAGATGACGTCACATGAGTGAAATAGTCAATATCCTAATGGGTCTAAAATTCCGAGCTGTAGTTATATGAACCTTTTAAGGAGTTATCTGCCTCAATATAACTATTTAGAAAGAAGACTGGAAATGCACCGCATATTCCTGTCTACCCCGACCGCATATTTCCTTTACACGGAGTACTGTTAGACGTCCAAGTTACAAGTGTTGGATGTGCTAGATATGATAGTTTACTACTACTGAAAAAGCAGACTTAATCCTCGTGTATATTCAGACATCCAGGATAAACTGCAACATAATTTCCCTAAATTGTAGACAAAATGCTATCAAACATGTACTATTTTCGCCTACAAAAGGATAAAACACTAAGAAAAAGTCACACTTGAAATCGTCATATTTCGAACTCGTCGAGTTCTTCTATGGCAAGAAGAACTCGACGAGTTCGAAATATGACGATTTTAAATGTGACTTTTTCTTAGTGTTTTATTCTTTTCTACTTTTATAATTACTGTTAATTTGTTACATTATTAATAATGTTACTTTATTTTTATTTTATATTATATATAATATATATGTATGCACATTTAACTTATGATCAACGGAATTCTCTAAAAAAGGATTGAGAAGTTCGAGTCTTATATAAACTACTTGACCTAGAATAGTACAAAAAAGAATAAAAAAGAGGACATTCTAATTTCATGTCGTTTTTGTTTTCTTGAAGTCAATAGACATTGGTTCATTTTAAAAACTAAATTTTAATTCTAGAAATACACTTTTTAATAACAGTCGGAATCTTTGTGTGGTCCATATTGATGGTCTCTTGACTGAAATTCATTTTAGTGAAAACAGCGCATTAATAGTATCTTTCATTCCAGAAAAACGTGCAGTGGTAGTTTTAAATGATCATCCTGTATATTAATGCAAATGTTCCTCCTAGTCAACAGTGCGATATTTTTCAGCATATCAATCTGCCTTGTACCTACATTGAATGTCGCTTCGCTTTAACCAGTGTTACAAAACCGTGATCAAGAAATCTTGTTTTCCTGTTTCAGCAAGAAATTTTAAAAATAGTTAGAATGTCACTCAGCAAGACCAACACTAGTATTTGTTTCTTTGAATATGAATGTGGTTAGGAAAATTATATTTATTTTTTTTAAAGATATGCAAGTGAATAAAACCGCAACAATCTCAACAGCAAAGAATATATGTTTTCTTATATTATATACGCGATTGAAGCAAATGTAGATTTGGCAACTAGGCGCTTGCAAGTAATTGGATCTCGCGAAATTGAATCGTATAGTACTGCAGCATACTTTCCGTTCGTGTTTTCAGGCAGTGCCGCTGTGACTGAGACGAGCGCTGGTTGGACTTTGCACACATCCCATAACTCTCCTCTCACAAATCTCCATTTCGCAAGTGCGGTGATATTTGCATTCGGTGATATTTAAGTTAGTGACCAAGTGCAATCATTTATTGTGCTAAAACATACCTCTCTATATATAATAGGTTCACATTAGAACATTTTGATTAAATCTGTGAAATAATTTTACATTTTCTTAAATATAGTTTAGTATAGATATAAAGAATGGTACATGCAAACATTATCTCTTAAATGGACAAATAAAACGAAATGCTGACAAACTTACGTGGGCTCCTTTAAGAAGAGGGGGGATATCCTCAAATTTTAAATGGAAAGATTGTACACTTTTTACACAGCTACATAATCCTCAACTAATTAAGCAATTTTTATTTATAACATTTATTTTCCTAAAATTAAATACAGTGTGCTTATAAACTGCATATTAATACAGTTTGTGAATCGAAAAAAAGACATTGGAATTTTTTTTTTGAATGATTTAATTATGGACGCTCTTTAACAGCTCAGGTCATCAGCGTCCCATTCAACTCGGGACGTAAAACGGCCAACAAATTTTGCTCAGAGGCCTCTCTTTCAGGCTTGAGGTTCTTTTTCGTGCCGTAAATGTACGACACGGGACCCACGGCTTTACTTCCCTTCCATACATTGGAATGAAAGGATAATACTAACGTTCCGATAAGTATTAGAAATGAATTATCTACAATCTTAGAAAATATAGCTCTAAGTGTACGGGAAAAATGTGGCAGTAAGATAGAGTACCCCTCATTTCGCAAAGAATGTACATGTGAATCATTAAACTACAAATTTTATGATAAATGGAATTGACGTTCTGGGCCTGTTGTATGGCCGCCCCATTCGCCTGACCTTAGACCCTTAGATTACATTTAACAAAGTAAAAGGTTATAATATTTTAAAACCCTGTTCCTTCTAATACATAATTTTAGAAAAAATGTACAAAAGTTGCTTAATTTGTTATTTAAAGGTCTAAAAATTATAATAATGCCCAATGCACTGTTATGAAGACCCCTTCCTGCAATACATTTAGAAAAAGACAGTCTTTTGTTTCAATTACCCATTTAAGAGATTTAACACTTTACATGGCTCAATATGCATAGTGCTAAATTTATATATTTCCCTTTCTCTACATTATAGCTATTTACTGAGCCGGAGGTAATGAACACTAATGAAATATAAACAAATATAAGGGCCATATCAAAACATTTCATCTACATTGCTTCGATAATCTACGTTAACCAACAAAAAACGCCAGTAACACAAAGAGGAGTGGGAAATAACTCTTCTAGTTGTAAATACTTGAAGCAGAAATCCGTAAAATTAGTTTGAAGCTGCAAGCGAAGTACGAACGTCTGCTCACCAGCTTGTGGCGGGGTTAACCTTCCGATATTTAAGAGATTTCTCACCTGGCTGAAAATTCTCGGGCAGATGTTTTGTTAATAGGAGCAAAGTGCGTATTTCCCTTTACTACCGAGTTACTGGAGCGTGTACGAACTGAAAGTTTCTCGAGGGTAACACTGAGAGCGTTCATCGCCGGAAGAGCAAGGCAAGTGCAGATTTCTACCCTTGAGTTCTCCATGTATAGTAGAACATACACTTATCAAAATAGTGCCACAGGTACAGCATTCTACTCTTGGTATAAAACATTCAAAAAGAATTTAAACATAATTCCTGTATTAGGAAGATATAGAGCTCAGAAAGTAAAAGGTATTTCCACGTCTCGTGCAGTTAATACAGGATGTTGCACCGCCACATTTTGACTGCGTAGCCAGAGGATTCTAAAAACAAATTTTAAACAAATGGATAGACTGTGGAAAATCTGCAAGCTGATTAATGCGTTCTACAGAATTACAATTCGGAAATGAAATTAATATGAAATAACTTTACTTTTATACAAACTTAATAGATAATTTATATTCCTCTTCAGACTTACAAAATAAAAGTTATATAAAAAAAGAAACATGCTAACTCATATATTCTAAAAAATGAACTATGATAATTAACACACACACACATAAAATGTTTAACGCCCGTTTTTACTACCGAGGCACCACAGGAGGTGGACACTGATAATACATGAAATGAAATTATATATTGGGAAAGGATTTTTTTTTAAGGAAGGAAACGTTCCAGGCCTAAGTTTAGGGTACCTCCCCGGCAGTTGTCATTTATGAAGACTGAGGAAAACCTGGAAAAAACCTCAGTCAGGGATGACGGTCCTGGCGGGATTTTAACCCCAGACTTCCCGCTTACGAGTCCGCGCCTTAACGACCTCTACCACCCGTGGCGGATAAATAAATATAAACATTATAATGCGAGAGATAAAACATTTCAGATTTATTGAGAAATTACGTACATTTGTCAATATTATACATAATATTGATAAATGACTTTTAACGTAATATACAGAGTAATAATATTATTTAAAATTATTTTTATCAGTCGATAGGGAAATAAACGTATAAAATTATTCGAAAAAATGTAACACTGTTGTAAGTGGCACAAGTTCAATATGCGAAGTGAATTGCTGCAGAAATGGGAGTTATTTTATTTACTATCTATTCGGTTTATTTAGATGTTCTTTAACATCTCGGGTCATCAGGTCATCAGCGTCTCATTCAATTGAAGGCGTGCAACAACCGATACATTTTGTCTCTTCTTTCAGGCTTTATGTTCTTTTATGTGCCGTAAATGTACGACATGGGACCCACGGCTTTAATTCCCTTCCGAAGGAAGTAATACTTAGGATTTTTACGCCCAAAAAATCCATCAACCCTGACCGGGATTGAACGCGTAATCTTGGGTTTAACAAGGCTATTATGACAACTAGGACCAACTAGGAATGAGAATGAAGAACAAGAAGAGGGGAAAAAGTACAGAATTGAAGACAAATTATAGAAAATTGAGAAAGATACAAAAATAAATTTTAAAAAAATGTTTAAGAGCAGCATTGGAAAAAAGCACCAGAAGTGGAAAGAATAATGATATTAAGAAAGATAAAACGACTAAGAAAAAAAGAAAAGAAGGGAAGGAAAAGAGGTAGGCTGATTTACGAGACATTGAAAAGAGAAAAGGAGGAGTTAAAGGAAAATACGAAGAGAAACAAAACAAATAGAAGGGTCGTATTAAAGGGATGAGAGAAGCGGATAAGATGAATATTACGGAAATAGACGAGAGTCAATAAACGAAAAAATAACGGGAAAGAGAGCAGTGAAGATAATAGAAGAAAAACAAAAAACAAAACAATACTTCGAATAAAAACAGGAGGATGATTAAAGAGGGAATGAGTATGAAAAAAGAAAAAAAAAATATGAATATTACCAGAAAGTAATTGGAGGAAAGATAAGGAGAAGCAGAGCGAAGGAACAGTAGATAACGTAACAAAAGAGACATGAGGGTGAATTAGAATAAAAATCAAAAAATTAATTTCAAAAATAAATGCAAAGCTAAAAGAGTTGTTGATTTGTTTTATTTATGGACGCTCTTTAACATCTCAGGTCATCAGCGTCCCAGAATGAAACGGCCGACAAATATTTCTCAGAGGCCTCTTCTGTCAGGCTTGAGGTTCTTTATCGTGCCGTAAATGTACGACACGGGACCCACGGCTTTACTTCCCTTCCGAAGGAAGCCATACTTAGGATTTTGACGCCCGAAAAAATCCATCCCGGGTTTAAACCCGCGATCTTGGGTTTAGAAGGCAAGTATGGTTACCACTACGCCACCAGGATCTAAGAGAGGATCAAAAACAGAACGGATGTAACAAAAGAGAGAATAGTTTACATATAAGCGATAGAAAGTGTAGGCAGTAGATGGGGAGATAAAACTTATGAAGCGGGAATGGGGTTGAGAATGTAAGCGACTGGAGAAGATGATAATGGAAGGATAAAGGAAGAGATGGAAGGGAATAGAGACTGCTGAAGGGTGGACAAAGGATAAGAGGGCGGAAATAAGAAATTCTTAAGGAATAAGAAACACTAAAATATAGTAAAAGTAGCAATGTAATACTAATAAAAATAAAACTAATAATAACAAATTAAACTACTGCGTTCTAACCAGAAAATAAATTGCTTCTAGCTTCGCGCAATTTAAATGCCCAATCATATTCATCCAATTAATGTGGTTCGCAAACAGGTATCAGCATACGAATCGATCTCCAATTGCTCTAAAAAGCGTTTTTCTCAGGTGTTCCCAGTGCGTACATTCGGCCGGAATATGTATCCACTCCTCATTCCCTTCACAATAATAAAATTCTGAACGAAAGAAAAAAAAATAAGAAATGCTAGTGAGAAAATAGAAAAATTAAACAGGTATAAATTATGTTAAGTAAGAAGAAGAAGAAGAAGAAGAAGAAGAAGAAGAGGAACAGTGATAATACGGAAAAGGCAAATATGTACTATTCATAATAACGGGGGAAAAGAAATAGTTATAGTAAGAAAGAAGAACTAGAAATGCTTAAAAGGAAGAAGAAGAAAATGCGGGGCATAGAAGAACAATAAATCTATGAAGTAGAAAAGACGCAATAGATGAAAGAGACGAACATGCCGTATTGAAAAGTAGGCTCGAATTCCGTCTGTCAGTCAAGACTCGGAAAACAAAACAGCTGCTGCCACTGCTCTTGAACTGCGAGGCGACAAAGGCCAGCAGAACTGTTTCAACTCGTTAAGTTCATTGTGACAATAACGCTAATGATGAGCTGCTAGCGAAAACAAGAAAATGCGAAAGATGAAGAATGTCTCTCCAAGAAAAACATACTTTTTGTTCATTTCCCTGAGCAAGACCTTTGTCTTGACTTTGGCACTTAATGAGAGTACATGCGGGTTCATTAGCATTCAGAGCTTGTTAGACCGATTTGCTAGTTTTCTTCATTATCTAACCGCCACTCCGAAATCTCATAAAGGGGTCCATTGAAAGTGTGCAGCGAGGCAAAATAATACATAAGCAATGCTCCTTTTTCACTATTACAACAGATTTAAATAATTAAGAGAAAAAGATTGTAGATTACAGGACGAAAACTAAAAGAAAAAAACCCAAGCCTGTATACCTATATACGTTTCTTTTTTGGATACTTTTGCAATTCGCTCTAATGTTGCCTTCATTGATTCTGTAAATGAATGAGATTCTCGAAAAGAGTATTTGCTTGCGAAATATTTCTGCATCCAAAGGTCGTAAGTCTATATCCCAACGGAAATAATTTTTATATCGTCTTTCAATTCTGCCTTATTTAGGCCAGCAGCAGAAACACTTGCTATTTATAACCCGAATGCACTTAATTCTAAATGTACTAATTGTCTCATAAGAAATGTAGGCTTTTAAAGTTTGGTGTTTTGTACGATTTTAATGGCTTGCTTTTGTTTGGCAATGTATTTACAGGATCCCTGGTTGTTTATGAGTACTCGCATATTTAGAGATCTGTCAATTGTTAGTACACAATCATAAAATGGTGATAACAAAGTTTTATATTAAGAATCTGTCTAAAGCACTATTGGAAACAAAATTATAAAGCTGCTATAAGCGGTTATAAGATTTACCATATCCTGGAAGACCTAAGGTATGGAATATTGAGAACAAAGGTTCAGTTTTGGAATAAGAAGATACCGTACATTGCAACATAAACACATAAACACACATAAACACACTTAGATCTGTAGATCTGTACCACTGAACTGACACCTGAACAGGCTCAATGCAGAGTAGATATTGTCGACAGCTTACCGAAAATCCCCTGAACGATAGATTTATCAGGAGAATCCTTATGTGATGAAAAATAAAAAATATATACAGCGTGTAACAATAAGATACGGCTACACTTTCAGTACACATTCCTCGCAGGTAGAAGAAGAAAATATATTCTATTATTTCCATGTTATACTCATTTTCTACATCTTCATAGTACATTAATCATGGGAAACACATAGTAACAGAACGTACCACACCAAACTTTTTCTTACATGAAATGTTCAAAATGTCCTCCGCTAGCATTGATACATGGCACCAACCCGCCGTCGTATTGGACTCCGGATGTGCTGGTGTATCCCTGGAGAAGTGTGTAGTGTTTCGTAGCCTTCCACAATACGAAGACTCTACTCTACTCTACTCTACTCTACTCTACTCTACTCTGCTCTACCGATACACAAGAATTTTCAAATGTCCCAAAAATAGCAATGAACTGAGTCGCATGTGAATATTACCTTCGTTCAAATGAAACAAAACACTGGCGGTGAATCTAACAATTACAACTTAACCAGATGTAACCAAGAGGGCGTTACTTATTTTAAGAAAATAACAGTTTCATGTGTTTTGCTAGTACGTTCTATTTCTATGTGTTTTCCATGATTAATGTTATAAAGATTTGTATAAAAATAGTTCTAACATGGAAATAAAACATTTCCGGACCCATGATCATATAACATATTTTCTTCTTCTACGTGTCCTGAAAGTTTGGCCGTATCTTATTGTTATACTCGGTGTATATATAACCATCGCTGAACAAAATCGGTTCGGTCGATTACTCCACGAGCCATTTCCAAAATGGGAGAAATTTTGAAAACATTGAAGCCGTGGAATTGGATGTGATAGCTGTTCTTTTTATTATTATTATTATTATTATTATTATTATTATTATTATTATTTCTCTTCCTGAATGGAAGAAATTTGAAGACTATAGAAGTCAACGGCTATTAATTTTGAAGATTAGTTTAATGTTTTGTCAGTACACATTTCAAATTAAGTTTTGCTTAAAAACCGACATTACTAATGAGGCAGTGTCTATAAATAAAAAAATGACAAACAGCAATTTCATTTCATAGCTTGCCAGTTATGTTTGAAATAAATATAATTTTAAAAATACACGCCAATTATAATATATATTGAGGGAAGTGTTAAAAAACAATACCGTTTCCTTTTCACCCATCACTTCCAGTCACCCCACTTTCAAATTTCAAATGGCATTCCTACCTTATAATGCTTAATTTTAAGAGGATTCAATCGTATACAGTAGAGATGCAACAATTCCCTTAGAAACAAGATATCTGCACAGTTAGGGGTACATGACATTAGATAGAAGGGGTTAAGAGTTTATGACTGTACGCTAGAAACCTGCTATTGTTCCGAATGTTAGCTAAGGTTCAGGGTCAGCTACACTGTATGCTTGATGCTAAGGCAATTTCGCTTCCATGGTAAATGTTGCATCACTAATCATCACATCTCTTCCTGGCAACTTTACCTGGCAACTTTATTGTTTAAATTTGAACTACTATAATATTGAGCATTTAATAAAATAGTTGAATTTTGGTGACAAATAGTTAAAATGTTCCATATAGCCAAGTAGATAAAACAGAATGTAAGCGGATTAGTCAGTTCCGAAATGATTTTGTTTTGTGATATTAATAATCATAATTTTACCAAAATTAATTATATTCTCATCCTCCAGTGAACTTGTATTTTATTGAGTTCAAATTCACAGAATAATCTAGTTTCCCAAATAAAAATAAAATAGTTGCATACTAAAAAGTTTAATATCAATAGTTTGAGGCTCTATTTGACTACGATGAAAGGGTGAAACCTAAAATCCAATCAACATTGATTCCAAACTTCCCCTCAATATCTCAAGTGACGCATCTTTCGTTCCAAAAATTTTATTTTAAATAACACTTTGTCAAACTGCCAGTTTTTAAATGAAAACCTCACATATTTGATAGGAATGCATACTTTGGAAAAAAAAAGTTACTTATTTATGAACCTACTCCTTACTTGCATTATCCTTTTTATTTCTCCCAGTTTTCTATGCTTTATTTATTTATTTATTTATTTTTAGCTGTATTTCTGATTCTCCTCCCTTTCCATTTCCTATTCAATTTCGTTATTCTTTTCGTAGTTTTTTAGCCATTTAATTTCCTCAGCAATTCTTACTCCATTTGCTGCCTACCCTCGCAATCTCCTTTTCCTGTTCCTTTCCGAATTTCTTCTTTCTCTTTTCTCTTCTGTTCTTTAGTTGATCCTTTGGTTTTCTTACGTTAATTGATGTGCCCTTTCTATTTCTCCTTATCATCCCTCCCTTTAGAGAAACCGAAAACTGCAGTGAACATAGATTCAGACAAGATAAAGTGAAATAGAAAATCATCCTCAATTTCTAACTCTTGTTAGAATTTTCCATTCATCTTCTACCACCATTCCTTATTTATAGGCATTAGGCAATGTCTTCTTATAAGTTTTAAACATGTTTTTAAAGTAAATGAAAACAAATGCAATGTTAATTATTAAGTATTAACACTAAACTTTTATGTTAAAATGTAATAATAAATATTTTAAATGGCCTACGAGAAAAGTTAACCCGAAACAATGCTCATTTTTCTACATTTTTTTACTTTATTCGCAACTGTTTCGATGGCAGATTCTGCTGGAATGTAGTGAAAATACTCTACATTTATTTATACGAGACGGTACAATATTTTGGACAGGAAAGAATATTTTATACCTGCATTATTATTCTAAATCTATTACATTTGTATTTTCTCCATAATGATAAAAAATACTCCAGAAATAAATGCTCACAGATTGCATGGCAACTCAACCAAGCTTCGACGGGATTTGATTTGAAAGTACGAGACTCCCATTAGATGTCTATTACTTCAGAAGTTTTTTGTAAAACAATAGAACTCTTAATTTGGAACATGGCTATAAAGGCAGGTAAGGCATTCTCTCTGCAGCATGTTTCTAGCCCTACACAGAGATAGAGTTAAGTTATTTATTGTTCAATCACCGTGAGCGATTTGGGGAGGTCGGGATTTCAGTAGTAAACATTAAAAGCAAGCCATTTAAATGTTTTACAGTGTTACTGCGGTGGTCATTCATTACGGAAGGCCCTAATGGCAACCTCGTCCCTGCTATGACGCAGTACCCCTGAGACGTGAGAGAAATGACATACTTTACCCCAGTTTCATTCGGTGGTCTACTTTTAATTGGAGACACTCTGCTTTCTGTTCTTATTGCACCAACTGCTACATAGATAAGTAATTATAAACACAATAGGAGCTTGGATTTAATGCAAAATGCCTTTTTTACTGGTGACCGTAAGAAAAGTTTTAAGTATACAGAAAGTATATGCGAGAACTAAATGGGAAGGTTCAGTTTTGTATTTATTTATTTTTGGTACGTTGTGCTTATTTCGTATTATTCTGCCTATTTCCGCCTCTTTCGTAATTTTTTTCTCATTTTTGCAATTTTCTGCTACTGTAGTTTTGTGTCTTATTATAAAAGAGATGTTCAGTGGCGAACAATGTATTCAAACCTCCTAGGATGAAGTTCATAAACATTTTAGGTCGGTAGGTTAAGTCGCTATAGTGCTGTCGTCATAGTGAATGAGCCAACTGGTTAGTTCGTTGTCGATTCAGTTTGCATTATTACGTAACTTGTAAAATTAATTCCTCCAGTTCAGCGCAGCATGATTCCTAAACATCGACATGTCCCGAGAAGGTAAATATTTTAGATGTGGCTCGTCAGTAATGATAACGACAATGCAATACTTCATTTGTCATCGACATTTTTCACTGTGATGCAGGCTTAAACATTATTGCTTTGAAAGTTCGGGCGACATTGTTATTGCAAAAATGTAATAAATAATCATTATATAAATTGCTTTATTACACAAAAAAGAACCACATATCACTTCTGATAGTTAATGCTTTAAAGCAATTATCGTTTCAAATTTAATGATTACTTACTGCCTATATTACAAGGAATTTTTGGGAATGTTGCGTGACTCAGCAAATACATCTAATTGGGAGAGGGAAGCGGGGCAGATATTGTTAGAAGATTAATAGTAAACACACAATTAGCAGGCAAACATATGAAAATCCGGAATAATACAAGTAAACATCATACAAAAGAAGGATGAAACAAGCGAAGAAAAAAGTTGAGGCAGCGCTTAAGGTTTACAGAAGGGAAAGAGTTTGAGGAAAACCGTCTTTCTTACGTGTAATTAAGAAAAGAATACAAACATCGGAAAATGCCAAATCAAAAAGGCAAAACAAAGTGGCGGGGGATCTAAGATCTACAACCTATTGGAGAGATACGATAAACGTATGGAATTTGGTCAGAAAAGTTAAAGTGCGAAAAAGAGGGCAAATAAATATCGAACCCAGAAGATGGCTAGCGTATTTTAATAGCGTGTATGGTGAAAATGGAGTGGAGCAGAGAGAGGCGCCGCGACTGTCTCATAGAGAACTCCGTTTAATCCCTCCTGTATCAATATTAGACGGAAAACAAAATTATATTGCGATTAAAAGCTTAAAATATGGGAAAGCGCCCGGAATTAAGGGAATTTCAGCTGAATTAATAAAATTCTCTGTAGTAGTGCCGGAAGTAACAGATGTCCTGCGAATCGCATTTTATAAATTATTTAATGGAGAGATATATCCAGGAGCATGATTGATTGCAATGCAACAGCCGAATTCAGAGGCAAGGGTCAGAGAACTACAGGTGTATATCACTATTATCTGTGTTAGGTGCGTTGTTTTGAAGATATGGTTAATAGTAAAACAAGGATCGTGAAATACTGGCTTAGACAGTACAGGGAGGCCAATTAACACATCCCGCTAAACGCTATAGTCACCAGATATAAAATATAACACCAACTTTTGGGCTGCAGAGGTGGAAAGAGAACTCGGAGGAATTGGCCGGGATAAATATGGCAACGAGGCAATGCAAATAAAAACATATGGTGAATGGCTAGAACAAGGCTAGAGGATATCAACATGCAGGAAATCGAGGCAGAATGTAACACGAAAGTCTCCTTGAGCCTATAATCTGTGATAAAGAGATACATATTCTTGTTCTAGGTAGAAAGGTAAGGTCAGAATCTCCTCATTTAGACAGGAAGATTGGAAGGCTCTAAAATAACAGATAGTTCTGGTAGGAGAATCCGCCCATTTTTGTGGAGATACATATTCTGGCCTTATGTACCCACTGGGAAAACCAAAACGTTGCTTTATGAAAATTTTAAGTCAATTAGAGGTCGGTTGGCATGCTGGGTTCTGTTTGCGAACCGCACCAATTGGTTGAATATGGGTATTTTCCTAGTCAAAGTGCGTGAAGCTAGAAGCAATATATTTTCTGGTTATAACGTAATAACTAGTGAAATTATAAATAATATATTTCCATTCATATATCTGTAAATATAGTTCCTACCGTTTTAATGTTTATTATTATTATTATTATTATTATTATTATTATTATTAATGTTTTGTTTGTACTTTTATTGTTCCTGTTTTAAATTACGTATATACTTAAGCATGTATGATCTAGGACTCATGCATAAAATATATTTGTAATGTGCATGTAGAATTTTATAACACTAAAGATACACCTACTATATTAAGTACCTTGTTTCTTGCATTTTCCTATGTTTTAGCGTCTATATATCTCTAATAATATTTGCCCCTAAAATTGATTATTTCATCATGTTCTCGAACTGACGCAATTCTAAGTAGATTATCTCTTATCAATACAGAAAAGAAGTTGGAAGCTGTTCACGCATCAGAAACTGAACAAATTGCAGATATTATCATTTCAGTGACTTCGCGATTGGCTAGCCATTAATTTAAGAGCTAATATTTTTTTTTCTTTTCTTTTCTTCTTGCATCATAGAAAGACGAAAGGGGCGAGTAATTGAATTGAAGAATCTAAAAGAGCAGAAAGAACAGAACAATGAAAATATATGGCGCTACAGGGGAGGAAGAAGAAGAAGAAGAAGAAATGGAGTAGAATGAATAGAAGAGTTAACAAGGAGAGTAGCGGAGAGCACCAGAAGTAACAGCACGAGAAACTATGAAAAGGAGAATTCGTGTGCATCCAAGAAAGAGAAACAGAGAAGCTGCAAGTACAGAAGGAGAAAGAAAACAAAATAACATTACAAGGAGGTAAGAGGAATAAGAAAGAAAAACAAGATGGCGTGTTAAAAGAGGAGAAAAATTAAAAAATAGAGGAAAAAGGAGAATATAACAAAAGAAGAATCATATTAGGGAACTGGTGTTGTAAGGGTAAACGAAAGAAAGAATAAAAGGAACAAAGATAAGACAAAAGTACGAAAATTAGACAATTAGAAATGAGAGAGATGTGGAAATGCGTGAGAAGAAGCACAAAGGGCAAGAAAAGAAAGAAAAGGACAATGGGGAAAGAAAAAATTAAGAAATATGCCAAGGCAACCTATTAGTGGCATTCTGCATATGTATGGTATATCATAAGAAAATAAACAAAAGAAAGTTATTTTCCCTTCTGTTTGTTTATTTGCGTTACATGACCTCTAAACTGAAGGATTTCCTATAAAATCTCCTCAGCGTCTCCGAGAGTTTTGTATGATCCAGAGAAAATAACTTCTATTTTACTGAACATAAATATTTTCATCCCCAAAAGAGAACTAGCTATTATGAGGGGTTTCGAAAATTTCAAAAATATACTCAAGCGTAGTCTAATTCATTGTCTCCCATATGACAACAGTGAGATGAAAATAAGCACTATTAAATGTAATTAATTCCAATATGTATCAGTGGCGGCTCGTGACATATATCGATGTAGCCATATCTCCACATAATGAGTTAAATTTGAAATTAATATTAGAAATCCATTGCACAGTTTGAATATAAAAATATACTGATAAACACAACTACGTAATATTTGAGAATAGATCGCCTTTTTCCCCCCTTCCCTACAGTCGCAAATTTCATGTAGAGAATCACCGGGACCACAATAAACCTATTTTCATTATATAACATTACTAAGCTAGCACCTTGTCGTAACAATTCATTGGTGTATTGACGCCACGATTGCAATGGATAGTTTCAAACTCTTATAAAAACACACAAACACTATTTAATTTCAAGGAATCTTGGGTAACATTTCCGCGTTCAATGTTCAGATTCCATGCAGGAATAGTTCTTTTTAAATATCATTCTTTACATGAACATAAAATCTGTGACTTCATTCCAGTTTCACTCCTACAAACCCTCGTGCAACCCTCGTGCCCTCTGAGTAAACAAATAACAAATGAATAACGCGGTAATTCTTAAACATTGCACATAATTGTATTTACTCGCTATTTTAGACTATTTTTTGGACAACAGAGGACTGATAAAGTAAAAACTGCTATATTTCAACATAAATTACAAAATACTGGTAGTACAGCAGGTATATATTAGGAAAATTAACTATAAAAAAGCATATTCATGTACTTACATAAGATTCACACTTTGTACTTCATCTTATGCAACACAGTCGGTTCTGGTGGTGTAGTGGTAACCTCCCAAACCCAAGATCGCGGGTTCAATGCCGGCCAAAATCGAGGGATTTTTTAAGGTGTAAAAATCCTAAGTATGACTTCCTTCGGAAGGGAAATAAAGCCGTGGGTCCCGTGTCGTACATTTACGGCACGATAAAGAACCTCAAGCCTGAAAGAAGAGACCTCTGAGCAAAATATGTTGGCCATTTCACGCCCTGAATTGAATGAGATGCTGATGACCTGAGATGTTAAAGAGCGTCCGTAAATAAAACAAAAAAAATTTATGCATCGGAATGGCATCATATAAAACCGAGGCGACAAACAACAGTACTACACCAATCGCTTCATTATAGTCAAAGCTAAATGCAATAGCAATTGAAGTAATAAATTAACAATCCGAAATGTCTTATTTTTGTAGCTAAAGATCATAAAATAAGTAGCTAAATTACTATACCAGTAAACCTAAAACTTAAATATTGCTGTATTGCTAGACAAAACCTAAAAATTTCAATATATTTAGCAAACTGTGCTATGGAGACGGAGTAGCCAATCAACGATACACAATTCTCCCCATCATAGATACTGCCTGCTGTACAACTCTCCTTTTAGAATGTATTTGTACCTCGGAACATGAAACAAGCGTCGCTATGAACAATCGCAAATGCAGCCAAATTACTTCTGACGGAATCGAACTGTACCAGAGGATACGGCTGTAAGAATCATGCCATAGCAGCATGCTGTTACCAATAAAATCGTATGTCAATTCCCAAAAATGGTTTAATTTCAGTTAGAAATAGTTTAATTTTGAGTAAGAAATATTTTAAATATTAGTTAAAAATAGAAAACCATGAAATCAATAACTGAATAAAAATTGATGTTGTATCTACTGCACCTGAAAATCCGGCCTTGATATTTATGAGACATGATTGTCTGAATTCTTATTTGTAAATTTCTCAAAATTTTTCAAGACAGAATAACTTTAACAATGGCGCTCCTATTCTCCGACTTGATCTCGCAAGGAGTTTCTGTTTTAGAAAGTTCCGGTAAAAGCAAGCTATACAGAATGTTGCACCTAGGAATTTTGCAATTTAAAAGTAAAATACTGAAATTGCTCCCCTGATTATCTTATCAGAAAACTTCATTAGAATTTTTGTTGAGAAGAGTATTCCACGTTGCATTGACTTTTTTAGTATTTTTATTTTTACAGAAAAAATTATTTCACGCATAAATGTAGCGGACATTAAAGTAAATTATTTTTAGTAAGTCAAAAGTTCTTCATCAGATTATTTATTATTAATGATACTATAAAACAAAAATAATACTAAACATATTAACTGCATGGATTTTTTTAACACAAGCAACATTTTTGCACGTTTTATGATACGTTTCAGTAAATGCTCAAAACTTCCTAGTCGTACTATTGTCACATATACCGTTCAGAATATCATAAATTACTAAATTAATATGTTTTGGGTACGTTTCTTATTTCATTTAGATAAATATTCTTTAAGCTAACATTACTGGTTGAGAAAACAAAGATATTACAAGGAACAAGCGGTTAACCATTCCCTGTGGCAATACCTAAGTGTTTTACCATGATATCAGCGCCCACTTAGTAACAAGCAAAGTCATGCTGAACCTAGAACTGTCAGCGTCACTAGGAAGGTTCTAGAACCTCTACTCACTGTTCTCGCCCGCTGGACCTCGTCTTTAGTTGGCTGTTTCTACCAGCTCCACTTGCTCGACGCCACGATCTTTTCTGCAATGGTCGACATATCCCCAAGATGTAAAAACCGTCATGGGAGTTCAGAATATCTAATTAGGAGTACGTGGACTCAATGGCACATGTGACAGTATTAAATAATAGTCCAGTCTATAGCAAAATGTTCGCTTGATATTTTCTAGCTTTTTGTTCCATATTCTGTCATATTCGGTTTGTATTGCGTTTTAGAAATGGTCTAAACCTTCAAAAATTAAATCGACTAAAAACCATGTAACCATGCAGGTTTTTCAATAAAATTATTTGTGACATAAATTCTGTGTGCAGGGCAACCACGTGTTTCTGTAGTACAAGGGCTGTGCAATAAATAAAACGCATACGTTTACAGGCATACTTTCTGGGCTGAAATTAAATTTCACAATATTACGAGCATTTTAGCTTACCGCACAATATACCAATGGTACAGTTTCATTGCTGCTCTGAAATTCTATCTTCGTCTCAATAAATCTTCAGTGCTGCAAGAGGCCAATTTAGAGTATAGCACAGCACAAAAATGGCTTAAAATATTTAAACAGGAAGCCAACTTCAAAGGAAGGTGGACCCGGCACTACAGTCTGTGCTCTAACGGAAGAAAACATTAACATCGCTGATGTCATTTTGAGAGATTATGGTTGAATAACAATAAGAACACTTTCAGAAATTATAAAATTTTCACTGGGTGCCATCTACTTGTTGGTAGCTGAAAAGTTGCACTTGAGACGTGTTTGTGCACGGTGGATTCCAAGAATGCTGATTCCGAACAAAAGGACGATAGCGTGCAGGGTTTGCAAGCAGTTGAAGATGGTGTTACTTTCACACTACTGATGAAGCTTGGTTACATCATTTCGATCATGATAGCAAACAGCAAAGTTCTATGTGCAAATCATATAATTGCTTCTGCTGAGAAAGTTATGGTCAGTTTATTTTTCGATATTCAAGGAATGGTTCAGAACTGAACGCACAATTATACCTGGATAATAATATAGAGATATTCTGAAATTTCAGCAAAGCCATATTACACGCAAAAGGCTACGTTCCGTACAACAAGCTGGGTAGTGCAACACGATAATTTGAGTAGTGTTTAACGCCCGTTTTTACTACTGAGGCACCAGAGGCGGCGGACACCGAGATGAAATGATAAATTGGGAAAGGAGTAATTTTTTTTTAAGGAAGGAAAGAAGCATTCCAACCCTAATTTACAGCAACTCCCAGGCATTTACCATTCATGACTGAGGAAAACCTGGAAAAAAAATCTGTCAGGAAGGACGGTTCTGGTGGGAATCGAACCCCAGACCTCCCTCTCACGAGTCCGCGCCCTAACGACCCGTGGCGGTACAACACAATAATGAACGGCCGCACATTGCAAATGCTGCTTCTGAATATCTCACAAAAATCAATGTGACAATCTTTCTATAATCCATGTTTAGCCCCCGTGAGAGTTTTTTTCCTCCCTAATTGAAGAAACACGCGCGGGAGCAGACATTTTCCATCCATCAGAGTAGTTTTTCTGGCTATGGAGGCGATTCTGAAGGATCTGTCAAAAATAGTTTCCAGCATGTCTTTGAAGAATGGCAGCAAACGCTGGGACTACTTTGAGAATGACAATCAAATTATGAGGACGAGTAAAGATATACTGTCAAAAAACGTATCACCATTTTTTATTGAACAGCCCTTAAGTTAGCAAGAAAAAATTAACCAATGATTTACTGACTCATTATACCTGCCCAAACATTGATTTTCATGGAAACTGAGCTCTTGTATGTAGGAAATGGTACGGATTTTCAGAAGACCATAATCGACAGTTCTGTCCACCCTTTGACAAAAAAATAACAATTTCCATCTCTTTTACACATTTTGTGAAAAACAGCCCTCACTTTCAATATTAAAACTTTCCAGATATGTCTTATAAGCTTTTTCATATACAAGAGTTTGAATCTCATTCTCGATTCCTACGCATTTCCAATTAGAGCTAATGTTATCTTTTAACTCTTCCTGATTACCCTTTTCAACTTTCATTTACAGTCTATGCTTCAGGTAAAGCTTCGTTTTAGTGAATAACCTTCTGTAGTAATTGATTTTTCTTTTTTCACCTTTACACTCACTGCTAAGGCAAATGAAAAGCAAGACATCAAGAGACAAACTCCTTCTCAACTGGGAGATGCGAGAAGAGCTGATACCAATTAAGTATCACAGAAGATGGCTCCGGATGTGCAAATTAACAAGCAAAAGGTACTGCTTGCACTAATTACTTTGCGCTAATTCTCCACCTCTTCTCGTTACAGGCTATAATTTGGCGTCATTGCGTATTTGATTATTTAGTATGTGTATACGATGTCTACATGTAACATGACCTGTTTACGTGAATAAGTAACCATGGTTTGTTATGTGCAGTGCATCTACTAAAAGCATATGGTATATGATGTGTTATTAACAATCAGGCAACGGAAAGATTCAAATCCATTGGTTTATAATTAATTTCCATTAATTTTTTTTTAGTATAAGCTCAAATTGACCTGCATTAGTTGACAAATACTGGCGTCTTGATGAAACAAAATGCTAGGCTTTAAGAATATCCCATAACTCCCCAGGCGTGCAGACTTCTTTATATGACGGAAGAATCGAGAAAGATTCACCTACTGGTCCCGTTTGTTTACGGTGAGAGGGGGCAGTGGCAATGCTGGACTTTGCTGGCAGATAGAAAGGAGGGGGAGGGAATAGGTAATTTTTTAAAACAAAGCGAGACAGCTCAGATCGGAAGAGGCAGACAACCGGGAAAGGAGATGGGGAACATGGAGTCACGATATTTTTCTGCGGGGAAATATTTGTACACATATGTGAAGGAGTAAAGTTATATACTTTCGTAATGTTTTATTTTGTGTATTTAAAACAAATTTTCTATAATATGTATTTTTCTTTTTCAGTTTATTTTATTATTATATAATGTATGAGTTAGATATTGGTTTGTGCATTTTCCATGTATTTCTTTAGTGTAATGGGAAAGTTCGACTGTCCCAGGACCCGTGCGACATTGGTGACTTAAGATTTGTAACAAATATATTTTGTAAATGCTGCTGCTATGAGTAGTTTAGGCATAATGTTATTGTATCTGATTTAATAATAAGTGTTCAGTGATATTTCCTCAAACTTTTGTTCTGTGCACTGGTGATTTAATTTCTTCGGATTCGGAATTCGCCCAAAAATTAAGTAATTTTGCTTCAAGAATTATGCCCATAGTATACTCAGTGTTACAAAAATTAGAGTCTAGCTTTAGTGTCTTGTGCTTTACATAAATATTAAGAAATTTCAACCATTTCCTACATTTCCAAATATTTGAGGAAAATAAATATAACAGCAAAAACTAGATATTTTCCCCTTATTGTTGGAACAGTAATAAATATAACAGCAACAGCTGGATATTTACCCCTTATTGTTCGAACAGTAATAAATATAACAGCAATAACCGGGTATTTTCCCCTTATTGTTCGAACAGTAACAAATATAACAGCAACAACTGGATATTTTCTCTTATTGTTGGAACAGTAATAAATATAAAAGCAACAATTGGATATTTTCCGCTTAATGTTGGAAAAGTAATAAATATAACAGCAACAACTGCATATTTTCCCATTATTGTTGGAACAGTAATAAATATAACAGCAAAAATTGGATATTTTCCCCTTATTGTTGGAATAGTAATAAATATAACAGCAACAACTGGATATTTTCCCCTTATTGTTGGAATAGTAATAAATATAACAGCAACAACTGGATATTTTCCCATTTTTGTTGGAATAGTAATAAATATAACAGCAACAACTGCATATTTTCCCCTTATTGTTGTAATATTAATAAATATAACAGCAACAACTGGATATTTTCCCCTTATTGTTGGAATAGTAATAAATATAACAGCAACAACTGAATATTTTCCCCTTATTGTTGGAATAGTAATAAATATAACAGCAACAACTGCATATTTTACCATTATTGTTGGAACAGTAATAAATATAACAGCAACAACTGGATATTTTCCCCTTATTGTTGGAACAGTAATAAATATAACAGCAACAACTGGTATTTACCCCTTATTGTTGTAACAGTAATAAATATAACAGCAACAACTGGATATTTTCCCCTTATTTTTGGAATAGTAATAAATATAACAGCAACAACTGGATATTTTCCCCTTATTGTTGGAACAGTAATAAATATAACAGCAACAACTGGATATTTTCTCCTTATTGTTGGAACAGTAACAAATATAACAGCAACAGCTGGATATTTTGCCCTTATTGTTGGAACAGTAATAAATATAATAGCAACAGCTGGATATTCTCCCCTTATTGTTGGAACGGTTCGTTTTAGAAACGAACTAACTTATTAAATTCGCATAACTGTTTATTTCTAAACTCTTCAGGTGAAATTAAAATTTCAAGTGTGTGTTGTAATGTATCTTCCAATGTATTTCAGCTGAGTAGTTAGAATATATTACATTATAACCTCCTACCAACACACCACAACTGTGAGGGATGCTTCCTATAGAGTTTTCGTTCTTTCAGTGTGAGAATTGCCGCCATCTGTTGTGTACCGTAAAATGGGAGAACTCTGCCATTCTGGGGGAACTTTGACATAGACTGGAGTAACATTGGCTAAGCGTTTTCGCGACTAGTGTTTCCAGCTGTTTGCGATGGTAATGAGATTTGCGATAATCGATTTAACTTGCTAACAGATTGCATTGTCGAGCCTTATGATTGCGCAACTATAGCTGCTTGGTTGTACTTTATTATAATTAGGGGATAGAGGAAAAGGAAATATAAGATATTTAAAAAATATCTTAAGCATGAAAGGCGGCACGCCTCATGGTGTAACGAAAATTATATAAGAAGAGGACAGTCAAATAATAGACCTTGTACCGACCTTGACATAAGATAGCGAAACAAATTGTGTCGATCACTACGTAGGCACCGACTACATGGCTGCAAGGGAGCGTATGCTATGGGGCATTGCTTCTGACTTGAGAAATTCATCGCCGGGTAAAATAACCTGTATGCTTGTTTAGATAAATGCTTAAAATACTCTATGGGGAAAGAACGCATAATATCAGGTGATACTTTCTTATTATAGTCTTAATTGTAACGTTAATATTGCTATAAAATTACCGCGTTTACATGCCGAACTTAAATCGATTTGAATACGCTTTCCAGATTGAAAAGGTGCATGTAAATTACCTAAAGTTTTCAGGTTTCTTTTAGCTACAAAAGTTTTTAAATTTTACATTTACGATTATAGTTATTTAGCTAATCACTTTACAGCTACAGATAGTAAAACGTTTTAGGTTGTTAACATCACTTTAATTGCTATTGCATTTTGCTTCGGCAATACTGAAGCGATTGGTGTGGTACTAACTGTTTGTACATTTTGTTTTCTTTGGCGACATTTCGATGCATAAAATGACGTACTTTTATGTAAATGCAAGTTCATTTTCCTATTATACATCTGCTTATGTATATGGAGGTATAACTGCACCAACTTTTAATGTCACGAGCCGGACTAAATTAAGGAAATTTAATAATGAGTTTTACAAATAAGTAGTCATAGTAAATTGTATTTACTGTTAAAATAAAAATAATATTTACTTGTATTACCACAATAATGAAATTATGTATTTTAAATTAATATCGTCTGCATTCTGGCCCTTCATTTGGGCTTCAGGATCATGAAGGTTTGATTGATTGATTGATTGATTGATTGATTTATGGACGCTCTTTAACAGCTCAGGTCATCAGCATCCCATTCAACTCAGGGCGTGAAACGGCCGACAAATTTTGCTCAGAGGCCTCTCTTTCAGGCTTGAGGTTCTTTATCGTGCCGTAAATGTACGACACGGGACCCACGGCTTTACTTCCCTTCCGAAGGAAGCCACACTTAGGATTTTTACGCCCGAAAAAATCCATCGGTCCTGGCCGGGTTCGAACCCGCGATCTTGGGTTTAGGAGGCAAGTATGGTAACCACCAGGACCGACTGTCATGAAGGTGTATACATGAGCTGAGACACAACGGAAATAGTAATTTCATTAAAAAAAAAAATCTTTCTCTATCCCTAGTAGCGACATAGAAAAAGCATTACTGCGCTTGCGCAAGATAGGCTTAGCCTTATTATTGGTGTTCACAGACAGTGCACTAGTTCAAATAAGGAAGCATTTCAGCTCGTCAATATAAATTAATATACAAACCAATATGTTAATCTTGGGTAAACTTAGCCATACAGCCTTAATAGATGCTTCATACCTGGAAAATTTCCCAAATTCTCGGATAGTTATTAAAAAACTGGGAGTATTTGCTTGCAATATCAGTATGAAGTTACATAGTGTACGCCGTTAATTTTTTATCATGCAAGGAAACTGTGAATTACCTGCAATTTTCTTTTCCGCAGTGCCTATAGTTTTTGCAAACAAATAGCCATGTAAATGAAACCAAGTTTTCTTGGAGAAAACGATTAACTTGGATAATCTCTAATCTTGAAAAATCAAATTACAATAATTACTATTACGTTGTCAAACGAACATAATTCTTGTATTACAACTGCTTGCAATTGGTGACTAAGAGACGAGTGCTTTGAAACGTTTCTTTCCTGTGACATTCTTCTCAGAAAGCTCTCGTGTTTCTTGCATGTCGAGATAGAACACGTCGTTTTCAGTTAGAAAGTCTACTGTTTATCCATAAACTAAATGTAAGTTGCATGCTCTTAAAGGCTGCAATTATTGGTTGGCCGTTCTATGGGATGAGAGTTTTGAAACGTTCTGTGATGAACACTATTGAGATTTCTTCGGGGAACGCTCTGTTTCTTCACTGACAAGGTATAACACGTCGTTTTCGGTTAGAAAGTCTACTGTTTATTCATCTGTAAGAAGATTTCTTACAGTATCTCCATGTGGAACAGGAACACAGAACTTTTTATTAAAAATTGCCTACGCGTTGTTCTAAAATTTTCCGTTTTTTCACATATTATAAGCAAATATTCTCTGTTCTATTGTTGACTTTTGTGACGGTATTTCAACAAACTTAAGTAATTCACATAAAATAATAAAGCAATTTGCAGTAAAGAAAATTTGTTAACTCACTGATGCAAAATATCAATAAACTTTGTGGCAGAACTGACTTGGCGCCTTGAAAGATGAAATTAGAGATCGATAACGCCGAGATTGGCAATATGAAAAGTATGGTGAAAGAAGAGACAATTAAAAAAACCCTTATGTTTCCAAATTTTACTAAATATGATTCTATTTATTCATTTTTCAGAAGGAATGGGCTACAACAGATGTAGCATATTAATACAGACGCGTTTAATTTAGCACACTTTCCTCTAACAAGCGTAACCTTGAACACTAAATCTAAAAATATGTTTCGTTTCAAGGGTAACTTATAGACAGTGCAAATCAAGAGCTTACAAAAAGAAACTGGTTTAACACACTAGTATTTCTACCTCAAGTCGAAGCGACAGATGGAAGAAACCGTTTGAATGGCAACAACTTAGCAGTCTGTTTTTCTCTCAAATGATAAGAGCAAGCAAACTCAATATATTTATTTATTCATATATGCTTCTTATTTCAAAGGCGAGATTCATTTACCTTGTAAATTATACATTGTTACGTTGCTGAATTGCACTTATAAATAACTCTCCCCTCGTTTATTAAAAAGTAGCCTTTTCTCAACCACATCCAAGGGTTTCTCTTGCAGTAAATCTAAGCCCAAAATCTTATCTAGGCATTAACGGAAGGGTGCCAATTTATATAACATAATTTCAGAATCGTGATGATTTATAGCATAACTGTGGGGAAGTGTGGAAGTTCTGTTTCATAAACTTGGTTTTCAATGTGTCTAATGATGTTACCACCATCAGGGTTAATTCTCTCTCCCTTTCGTTGCAGCGAATATGCCATGCACGCTGTCTCAGGGGTGTTTAAAGTGAAAAATAACTGGATGCCACGCAAAGTGTATTCTAGAGAGAACATGAAGTGTGCATGCCCCAAGGGCGAAGCATTCTTGCTGTAGGGAAGAAGTTGGAAACAGAATCTTTGTTCAGTGCAACTGGCAAGTATCTCGCTATCTGTTTGCAAATGCGACCTTTAAAAGTCGTTAAATTTGTCTCATGAGACGCCTACTGCAGTGTCAAAGAACAGCAGAGGTAATACAAGAATTCTTTTGTTTTTCAGTTGCAGCAACCAGCTAAGGAGAAACGAGTTAGTTACTGTACCTGGTTCTTGCTTTCATTGTGCGCAGTCACCTGATATTCTAAATGTCGTGTGGTCTGCTTCCCTCCCCTGAATATTTCGGCTTCAACTCGCAGGCTAATCACGAAATGCCCATGCATTCGCAAAACACTGAAATTTGGTGCGAGTCGAATATTGGGTTGGTTCATCCTCCATGCACAATAAGATAGATATTCCAGAATGTGTTGAACAGCAGGACGAAGGTGAATTTGCACCTTCTCACATGTCAGCCGAATCTCTGAATGTTTTTGACATTCCAAGAATTTATAGCCGCCCAAATCATTCAATCAACTTCTTAAAGGACTATGTTGAATACAGGAGTTTGTCCAAAACTGCCACAAAAATAACGATTTGAAATCAACGGTATTGACCAAGTCATGTCCTGACGAATTATCAGAAATATGGAGCAAAGAGTCATTTTCAGCATGAGCTGTGAGGGAAAGGAGCTCTCACAAAGAATATTGCACCAAACTCGAACAAGATTCGAACTAAGTTTCAATTTGAAAGACAAATCAAAGTTAGTTGTGTTCAAAACTAGCCCATACACCTTGAAGGATCTGAAGTTAACTCATTCAGGAGATCGTCTGCTTCTTTCAAGTTTAAAAACCATATAACTGTCCAACAATCAGTAAATAAATAAAGTAGTTCTGTCTATTATTAATGATATCTGAAATAACTTTGAAAAAAATCTGCTGAAACTATGATAGTAGCCTTAACAAAAGCATTTGACTGTCTGACAGACATATAATTAATAAATTTAACTATAACGGTATCGGTGTGATGAACTTCAATAACTGATACATCTTCAAAACAAAAACAGATCAATAATGCGACATCTATGTCCGTGTTTACAAACACAGCTGCAGGATACGCCTGACACGTATCACAGTGACTGGGGGGCACAGTTAAATCAGAAGTTAGCGCAGCTTCGTTCATATTATTTCCTTCAGAATGTCGAAGCAGAAATGGAGCAAGATTCATGTGTTAAACGAGTATTTTCTATACCTAGCGATTTTTTAATCTCCAAGTTTTGCTTGCTTGAAAAATACGAGGACCCTATGGCATTTAATGCTAGGAAACACATAGCATAATAAACATAAACAGTTTATAACAGAAAAAGGCTTGATAGTCAGGTGAAATAATAGTCCCCACACAGATTAGTCAATTTCAGTATTTTTAAATCTTTTTTATTGGAGCTGATACTCCGCTTAGCAAACTACAGGATGATAAATTATTTACACAATTCTCCTTTAGTGAGTAATTTCTAATTAATCTATTATAGTAATTCAGACATCGAATAAAAAGTATACTAAACCTTATGCTAGTTTTTTTTTTTTTTTAAGTAGTGTTTAACGCCCGTTTTTACTACTGAGGCACCACAGGCGGTGGACACTGATGATACATGAGATGAAATGATAAATTGGGAAAGGATATTTTTTTTTTAAGGAAGGAAGCGTTCCAGGCCTAAGTTAGGTACCTCCCCGGCATTTGCCAGTTATGAAGACTGAGGAAAACCTGGAAAAAACCCCAGTCAGGGAGGACGGTCCTGGCGGGATTCGAACCGCAGACCTCCCGCTCACGAGTCCGTGCCTTAACGACCTCGGCCACCCATGGCGGTGTTATGCTAGTCACTGTGCTCTGTGTGACAGGCTTATCCTGCTGTAGTTTGTAAACACGTATACAGTATGTCGCATTGCTGAATTTTAGCAATATTTCTACCGATTCTATTTTGACATTATGACAGCTGGAGTCTCACAGCTGATATATTAAATGCTACTGAGATTTTGACAGCTTTAAGGGAATGTATAGAAGTTTCTGTAGTGAATGCTAATATAGATTTTGCTTTACTAAGTCAAGTAAGATTAAAAATACTTTGTTTTCGTTATAATATTATAATGTAAATTTATTAGGGTTTCACTTAGATTGTAAGCTGAACTGGATAGCACAAACCTATTAATACATAAAGCGATAGCTAGATTGTGGTATTTACTAAACAAATTGAAGACATGAATAAGTCACAAAATGTTACTACACCTCATCTTTTCTTGCACCTTCATGCATGGAATCAGGATTTGGAACCAATTTCCTATGTGCTTTATAGAGGAAAAAAATTGGTTAAAGAAGATGCAACATGTAAGTCAATTTTTACAAACTCGCATAATACCTAAGGTAGCTATAAGTTTTGTTACAAACTTTTGATAGGTATTGTACCAGATGTTCGGGTGATCCGATAACTTTCTTGCTGCTAAACGCTACCTTAAACATTGTTGACTTCAATTGTAGCTAAGTGAACACAACAGTTAAACTGTGTCGCTGTGATAGCCCTCCATACGCTTGGAAAATCCTCACCTGAGTTTTTTCAGACTCTTAAGAAGCTGAAAATCAGCAGGACATTTGTGTACCGCACCATTGAACACTTTAATGAACCTGGTACAATGGCTGACCGATCAAGATCGCGGCTCTGTGAGGACCAGGAAAGTGGGAAAGCAGCGGCGGCTCGTATTAAGAGAAATCCAGTGTGGAAATAAACAGTGATGGCTCGTGAGATGGACATTTTAAGGAGATCTGTCCAAATTGATCAGACAAGACCTAGGGCTGAAGGCTTATCGCCGGGATACTGTACATTTCTTAACTCTTTAACACTTAAGCAGTAGAAAGCTGAAATGCAAACGCCTACTTCAACGTTACGCTAACAACCGGCATAAAAATTGTTCACAATTGAAGCTACAACCGCCAGAATGACAAGAGTGTATGCCAGGACTTCTGAAGAAACTCTTGAGATAGTCCCAAAGATCCCGAGGGGTCACCATCCCGCCTCAGTTTCGCAAAACTGTATTTCTGCCCCAAAAAATGGGTTAAACACAACGGCCAGAATATATGAAACAACCCTCCTTGATCCTGTGGTGAAATTTGAAAACCGCTTTGTTCTCAAGTAGTACTGGACCTTCGAGCAAGATTGTGCACCAGCCCATAAGACAAGATCCGCTCAACCTTGGCTTAAGAAAAATGTTCCGGATTTTATTGCACCAAACCTAGCCCTCTAGCAACCCCTAGGATTACAAATTGTGTTAGTTCTTGAGGATATTGCCTGTAAGAAAAGGCATCCCAATATTGAATCTCTCAAGCGATTATTGGGATTAGCAATGGCGGATTTGATGAACGATGTTATTGATAGACTTAGCTCCTGTAACATTTTGAAAAATGATAGCACGGAATGCACGTGGGTATCATTTCACATAGTCAAATTAAACAAATAGTTAAGTACTGCGTTGCTATTACAAAAAAAATTGTATCAAAACTAAGTATAATGACGTTAATTTCTTTATGTGAATATCAGACATTTCAAAAAATATATAATTGAATAAAAGTAGACCCACCAATACACTATTATAACAGAGGTAATACTCAATACAATAGTTTGAGCAAAAATATAAGTAATTAGAAAATAGTTTAATAAAACTCCCGGTACTAAAATACCACACATTTAATATATTACAATGGTTAAAAAATACAGCCGTTTATACCATAGAATATTATTTAGAATGCAAAATTGATGTATCTAAATTATAGATGTGTGCGTTTTTATGAATGCTTAATTCTTCTTCTCATTTGGCGCTACAACCCGGAATGAGAGTTGGCCTGCCGCAGCGACCTCTGCCTCCTATACGATTTCATTGGTAGAGAGCAATAATAAAGGGGGGCATGTGATCAGCAAGCAGGCATCCCGCCCGTCATTTATTAAGGTTTTATAGATCGAAGAACGCCATCTATACAGCAGGTAGCTGCCCATTTGTCCTCACAAGGCTGGGTGACTTTTTTCCAGACCTTTAGACCTCCCTAATTCTGAAAAACTTCTAAACAGATATCAGGAATCGAACCCGGGCCTCCCAGCCTTAGTCAGCAACGCTAACCACTAGATCAGGGAGGTGATCAATACATAATTACAGAATTAATAAAAAAGATACTAAGTTAATATTAGCTAACAAATGATTTATGCAATTTAATGTGTATTTTTTTCTGAAATACCTGCCTACATTGAATTTTCTTAAATATTCTTAATAATTTTTACTGTTCATCAAATTAATGAATTTGTTGTGCTCCTTTTGATAAAATTTATAAAATTTTCTCGATATTAATGATAATTTAACTTGCATTAAAATGTCTTGTAGTAAATTCATACAAAAACACTAAATAATCTCCCTCATTTAATGACGCCGTAAGTACAACAAAACAAGGCATTGACTTAAGCGGAATTCATCACAAAATCGACATTAATGTTTATTTTCTTTTATTAACATTTTTTATCTAGAACACAAAAATAGCATAGGTAAAAACGAAATAAAAAAACTAATATCCCGCCACTGGTGGCCGAAGTCGTTAAGGGGCGCACTCGTGATCGGGAGGTCTGGGGTTCGAATCCCACCAGGACCGTACTCCCTGATTGAGGTTTTTAGGTTTTCCTTAGTCCCTATAAATGGCAAAAGTCGGGGTGTACCCTAAACTTAGAACTGGAACACTTCCTTCCTTAAAAAAAATACTCCTTTTCCAATTTATCATTTCATTTCATGTATTATCAGTGTCCACCACCTGTGGTGCCTCAGTAGTAAAACGGGCGTTAAACAATACTCAAAATGTATATCTTGGCTTGTCCCCGTGTTCTACTGCAAATTCAAAAATATGATATAGTTTATCTCCTTTTAAAAGATGCCTAGAATAAAATGTACCATGTATGCTTATTAGTAGAATAATTAGTAGAATTATTCTGGCCTTCTCAACAAATGATTTCTAACTATAAATACCTTTCCTCTTATGCTAATGAGTTTTGCTTCAGCTGGAAGGAGCATTAAAGTCACCTTGACGAATGTTTCTTATTGTTTAAACGTCTGAAAGTCAATTCTTTTACACGCAATCTCAGGAAGCCTGTTTCTACGTCATATGCGAGATTTACTCCAGCATGGAAACGACTGTGCCAGCAATTTTTTTCAGCCGGTACCTCACATACACGCCATGAAGCGGAGCACAAGGTAATTGGAACACTGATTGCCATTGTGCTTCCTTCTCCTGTACCTCTTTATTGCCCCAGTTGGCAACGCTGTCAGGACATTCTTACACCAGAATGCAGTGTTCACTACTCTAACAAAACGTAACTGCAAGTGACAGTCTTTTATCTGCCGGTACCTCCACAAGAAGAGCTTAAACCTGGAATATGTCTGTGTTCATGCTTCAGAGGTGAGCATGGTGAGGATTGCTAAAACCTCTGTGTTGGAGTGTGAGTGATAAAACAGAAACGTTGGAAAATTGAGGTTTTTCTTCAGTGTCTCACATTTCCCGGATTTCGCTCCACCTGCTATATATGCTTTCCTTCATCACTTTCACCTCTTTGGGTTAATAGGGACTGCATTTGAGTGAAGATCACATCTGTTGCTTGGGATAAACACTTATCCATGACACCAGGGCCCTATTCCACAAAAGTGTGGTCTAAATTCTAAAGTACAAGTTCTTGTAAAGTACGGTCTTTACATTCTGTTCCAAAGTGTAACACCTGTAAAGTATTAGTAAAACGTTACAAGTGACGTCATATATATAGTAATTATAAAAGCAGAAAAGGATAAAACCCTAAGAGAAAGTCACTATCGCTATATTTCGAACTTCTAAGAGTTCTTTTATGGCAAGAAGACAAGTGAAGACAAGACAAGGCTTGTCTTCTTGCTATAGAAGAACTCAACGAGTTTGAAATATAGCCATTACAAGTGTGACTTTCTCTTAATGTTTTATCATTTTCTGTTTATATAATTACTGTTAATTTGTTACATTAATAGTGTAACTTTATTTTTATTTCTCTTTTATATATAAATATTAATGGTGTTTAACGCCCGTTTTTACTACTGAGACACCACGGAATGCGAATACTTGATGATACAGGAGATGAAATGATATATTGGGAAAGGATTTTTTTTTTTTTGAGGAAGGAAATCTTCCAGGCCAAAGTTTAGGGAACCTACCCGGCATTTGCCATTTATGAGGACTGATGAAAACCTGGGGGAAAAAAAAAAATTAGTCAGAAATATGGTTCTGGTGGGATTCGATCCCCAGACCTTCCGCTTACGAGTCTGCGCCTTACCGACCTCGGCCACAAGTGACTGTCGCGATATGTTGCATTAGTTTATGTTCACTTCTTAGGGATTTTTAACGTACAGAACGAATTATAGTCATTCCTGCTAAATGGATCTTCATTTTTTCTCAGATATAATGATAATTTAAATACATTATTAGGCATTTATCGATATTCAAGCATAACAATCCACTGTTGAGACGACGGTCCCATAAAGCTACATTTAGGAGTATCAATTTCAGTCGTCGAGAGATGGCAGAAGAATCGCGCTTCCCGGTTGCTCTCGGTCATTTACTTTGTTAGTCCATTTGATCGTTTATATTGCTTGACAGTCACATTCTCAGCATAAGCACAAAAAATTGGGAAAATTGTGTCAGGATAAAAATTGATCGTTTTCGTCGCATGTAGCAAGAACCTTAAATATACATCAACTAAGATGCTGGTCTAAATTTGAAACAGTAAACGCCAATATCATTCATAAGCCGTACTTTAATTGCACTTAACTAGTTTTATTATTAATACAAATATTTATTCTTTCTTTAAACATATCATCACTTTCGCTAATGCTTGGCACATTTGGGTCAACTGGCTCCAAAGATCATTGGAAAGATAATCATTTTTTTGAAGTTACAAATATTCCTACACGTGTACAAAACTTTACACAAATTACCAGTGCCCGATTATTAATAATACTTCTGTAGAACAGAACAAGAAAAATCACTTGTGCATTTGCAAGTATGGACTTGTAAAGTACAAGTGTAGCAGAAATCTTTGTGGAACAGAATTTTACTAATAACTACAAGTTACAGTCCATACACTTGTTAAGTATTAGACCATACTTTTGTGGAACAGGGCTCTTTATTTCTAAATTCTCTTATATATCTTTGTTTCAATTCCATGCTATGAATTCACTAGAAATATCTTGAGGTGTTCTGCGCAGGACAGACAGATGGGATTATCGTGTCATTGTGGTGTTCATTATTTTTGAAAAAATGTTTAATTATACTTTTATTTTCTTATTTCATGGGGGTCATTTTATTGTTACACAAATTTCCCAAACCGTTAATTCTGATTTCGATATCTCAGTTAATTATTAAGTCTTATCATTATGGGATGGAATTAGGACCACAGAACACTGTTATCTTGCAACTTGTCCTCCATTATTTATAATATTCAATTGAATGAAACGCCATAGGATCTTCTCTTATATTCATACACATTTCGCTGACGCCTGAACAATAAAAAATTAGCAAATATGCTGGGAAATAAACTCTCAGGTTGTGGCCGTAGAAAGATACTTTTCAAATACGGGAGAAGGCATATATTATGATTAATTCAACAATAAGCAACACTTGTTAACATGCAAAATAGGCTTAAAATTGCCTCATTCACAATAGTACCGCCATGTGTGGCCGAGATCGTTAAGCCGCGGACTCGTGAGTGGGAGATTTGGAGTTCGATTCCCGCTAGGGCTGTCCTTCCTAATTGAGGATTTTTTTCAGGTATTCCTCAGTCCTAATAAATAGCAAAGTCAGGGAGGTATCCTAAACTTAGGTCTGGAGAGCATTCTTCCTTTAAAAAAATCCTTTCCTAAATTTATCATTTCATTTGTATGTACTTAACAGTGTTCACGCCTGTATTGTCTCAATTTTAATAACGGGCATTAAACAGTATTAAAATGAAGAAGAATTTACTCAGCAATGTAATTTAAAGCTTGAAAATTTGTTAACACCGTATATTAAATTACCTTTTAAACTTGTAAACATATGACTAAACACTTTGCATTTAAATACTTTTAAGCCAGGATTTCTAACAGAAATTTTAAGATATTACAGCGTACAATTACAATGAAACAAATGAAGAACGTACAAGAACAATAAATTTTTACGGTACCATGATTAAAAACCTCAGAAACCTTGATAAAACACTATCACTGGGTCGGCTTAACGGAGAAGGCTGCGGTTGTAACAAATTTGAAATAAGAATAAAACATGTGTTAATGTGTTACCCCATTGATGGAGAAGCATACTCTGCCAGTGATGAACAGAAGGAAAAGCGACCAAGTTATATTATTTCCCGAAAGTACCTTGCCTGTCAGAAAGCATTTTGCGTGCATGAAATTATCTCAACGGTACCGTGCGATGCAACAGGTCTTAGGTTTTAATCCTCGTCTGGTCTCTATAATTATTTTCATTTCCCACATTTTTACAAAAAATGTGAATTATTTCTATGTTGCAGTTTTATTTCCTTCACGTGATAGATTTTACTTTTTCGTCTGCTTGTAATATCTAACCTGATCTAGCTGGCAGTCAACGGAGTTGATTTGTTTTTTTGTGGCATTTTTACTATTATGATTACATAAAATTTACCGAGTGATCCACATGATTTCTCAGAAAAATAAATTTTTATTTACCAGAGGTTAAGATAAGTAGAAATCTAGCAAATAATACATTTTGCAATGTATCTCAGAAATGTATAAAGCCATCAATATGAATTTTTATGAGATATTAAGAATACTTAACTAAAGATTCTCTGCAAATGTTCATTCTCTAATCACATAAAAAGTTTTTAAATAAAAGCAAATCTTATTTCCCGCTAACGAAACTTTTTGACGTAAATGTGCATTTTTCTCAGGGTAGGCTGGACCAACTTTATTGAAAATTTGCACACACATAATGTATGCAAATGTGAAGTGAGGTAACTAGGAGTATTTAAACTATTAGTTGATAAAATTAATACCAATTAGATATTAAATTTTTTTCATTAATTGTAGAATCAATTTCTTTTCAAGCTACTAGCATGGATATATTATAGTTTCCAGGGTAGCATGCAGTCTGCAGTTTAAGTAAAAAAATTAATTCCAATTCTACCAATAGTTTATAAGAAAAAAGCATTATTACGTCACATTGTTTTCAGTTTTTTTAATAAAATTTCATTTTGGTTTCAACTTTATAAAAGCTTTTTATGTGCATTAGAGAATTAAAATTTACAGAGCGCCTTTAGTTAAGTTTTCTTAATATCTCCCAAAAGTTTCATGTTGATAGCTTTAAACTTTTCTGAGATACAGTGTAAAATGTATTCTGTTGCATTATTTGCTAGATTTACAATTCCTGGTTACCTTAATGTTACATATCTGACCAGTTGATGTATAGTAAGTTTCGACTGGATGACGTTTAAGACTTCAGGTCCCTTGCATTATAAACAAGACGATAGTCCGCCGCAACCGCGCTCTCAGTGCGTCATGTGGTATGCGATATTTGCGAGTGTTAACACGGATCCAGTGAGCTTTTAGATGTCAGCACAACTGTCATATTGAGACAGTTACATGTTACAACATATTGCTGACTGCACCTTACATATCATAAGAATGCGAAATACAAACAGGAAGACATTCCACAAGCTATGTATGATTCATAGTTCATGGAAGTCATTCCTGCGCTAGTTGGCAGAGCATACACTTAAACTTATCCGTAGCGAAATTATCGGAGCTGCATGAGCGGCAGTCCCAGGCGACAGCGGAGAGAGCCTTTGGTAGTGCACCACAGATATAGATACCTACAGGCCCTACCAAAGGTTTGACACCTGCATATCTCAACTAAATGCATTCTCCTTAAACTATTTTGTCCAGCAGCCTTGTGTTTGTTTATTAAGAGGTACATTAAAAATTGAGCAAAATTCCTTATTTTTTAATAAGTTGTGGTATTTATAGTGTACGAAAATCAGGTACCGCTCCAACTCCGCTATTTCTTTCAACATGCGATTTAAATGAAGGTTATCTTCACAAAAAGTAACATTTGTACCCCATATATTTTCATGGCTATATCCCCACAAAGACAAAAAAAAATGTACCTCTTAATAAACATAATGCTGCTGGACAAAATAGTTTAAGGAAGAATGCATTTAGTTGATAGACGCAGGTGTCAAACTTTTGGTAGGGCTTGCAGCTGTCAACCTTCGGCTTTCTCCGCTACCGCTCGGGATTTGCAGCTCTAGCAGCTCCGAGAATTTCGCTACGGCTAAGGATGTCTCTATACACAACGTGTCAGAGAAATGTTAGACAGCATTGACCCAAGCTCGTTTTAACTTCGCTACCATGATGTGCGAGAGGGAGAAAGCAGAAAATCAATGGTAACGTCTGTTCACGGACAAGAGTGCCCAAATTAACACACGTAACTGCGCCATTAGGGGAACCGAACGCACACGTCTCTCCCCTAAGAAAGAGCAGCCGTAAAGTGAACTCTACAGCCCGTTCTTCTTGCGATGTGCTGTCAACTACTGGATATGCTCCAGCTCAAAATGGGATGTTAGACACCATTATCTTTCAACTGGACAGCGCTCCGCTACATTGGGATCTCTTAGTCCGGATCACTGAAACTAAACGTGTAGCAATCACAAGTACGGCCTTGGGACCCATCCCATGTTCTGCGAATATCCCGGACTTAATGGCTCAAGATTTTTTGTGTATCGGTGTGCGCACAAAAACCATATAATGAAGCTGACAGGACCTTTGAATAGATCACTACATAAATCCTGCGCGCCACCTGGTGCAACATGTCCGCGCGGTATAATCTGTGACGCATCCGCAATGGTAGCCATGTGCAGTGCTAAAATGCTAATGTGCTGGGTCATTTACAGGCAATAAATTGTACATATTGTTTTACTTCTCTAACATCTTAAACGGAACACCCTGTGTTATGACTGCGGACAGGTAATAAATATGTGACCCGCATGATATTCACTGTAAACGTAAAATATTTACAAGGATTAGTGTAATAGTAATTTATCAAATTTTTACAATACATAATGTAACCCTTTAAATTATTGTTTTGGTAAAACACCCATGGTCCTCCAGCAGTATGAATAAATGAACCGAGAGTTGCAAAACATACGAGCATAAAATGGTAGCAGAAGTCATCATGATAAGATGTGAATTCGTCGGAAGCTATTAACTCATTCACGCAACCCCGGATAGTGGTTTAATTTTCCTCTTCCATAAAGGACGATGTTTTGCGTGTTCCGATTTCATATTTTTGTTTCCATCCATTTTTTTTCCCCCTGGTCTTCCAATTGATTTTCCTTCCTGGTTATATGTCGCAATATTTTTCTGCTATTTTAGGTGTTTTAATTTTTGTCTATAATTCCTTAATTGTGGTAATATTGGTTGCATTTCCAATTCCTTTCTTATATCCTCGTTTCTTATATGATATTTTGTACAACCTTTGACAGAACGTAGAAAGCGCATTTAATTTTATTCTCTTCCTTTTTATAAAGTTCATCCCTCACTTGTTTAAAAATAATTGGTAAAACATTGGCTGTATAGAACTTAATTGTGTGTCCTTACTTTGTTTTTCAAAGTATTTCTAATTGTTCCACAACCAACTATGAAATGTTGTATTTTTATATTAATATCTTGATCTTCTTCATGTGTGACATGATAACCTAAATATTGAAAGTGTGATATTGGTTCTATTATTTTTTTCTTCCATCAAAATTTTTGTTTTTATTGGGTATTTACCTCGGAACGCCATTGGTTTTCTTTTGGATTTTGAAATTGTCATATTGTATTCCTTATTTATTTTATTTACTCGGTATATTGTTTTTGTAGTCCATCTTCCTTGTCATATAATAAAATCTTTCTCAGAAATCTCACACAGCGATTCAATCTATAACATTTTGGCAGTAGAAAGTAAAAATGGCTCTAACTAGTTACAATAATGACTGCAGTGTAGTTGAAATAGTACAAAAAAGACTAGCTGTGTCGGTATCTATCAAGCAAAGATACAAGGCAGTTTTATTAAGTAGACTTAACGAACACCTAAACCTAACCTAACCTATTATTATAAGGATCGTCATAAAACTTAAACCTAACCTAAGGGTTTCATTTTAAGATTGTTGTGCAAACCAGCAACAATGTTAAAATGTCAAAGGAATGTCCTTGTTCCTCCATAAAGTAATATTATGTAACAATTGACACCTTTAAAACAGTCGATGAACGCAAGAAAGTGAGTGATACAACCGCTCTATTGGGGAATAATGGAATATGTAGACGTGAATGAAGGAATTTAAATTAGCAGAGAAGATATAAACACTTTCAAGATGGTAGAAAGAGTAGAAAATGAATTGAGGTTATATAATATGAGTGTAGTAATAGTTAATTAGAGAAAATTAGCGTATAATGGAAAACAAAAATCATAGGGGTATTAAAGAAGCAGTAATTTTAATTTTAATGTCTTTTACTTTAAAGAAAATGTGGCATTTATCCAGCATTGTGTTATCCAACCCATAACTCCTCCGAATCCCTGCAGAAACAATACAAATAGTCACTGCACCTCAAGGTAGATTACATACAAACCCAAGGCTTTCAGAAGCTACTGAACGAGCTGTAACGCTTGTTTTCTGCATATTGCCATGCTCGAACTTGACCTGCTATCTATCTCAGATAGCACTACAGCTGCCGAAGTTGCACATTCCTCTCCGGGCTGCACTGACTTGTCAGGCAATACTTAGAAACCTGCAAGTCCTTCAGTCTGCATAGAAGTAAATGCTTTGGATCTTCATAGCGTGTGATTAACGTAATAGTCATGAGAGAGGGAGAGATTCTATAAGTTATTTCTTCTTCCGCCATATACAGTCATGTGCTCCCACATCACAATATTACCGCCACGGGTGGCCGATGTTGTTAAGGTGTGTAGTCGTGAGCTGGAGGTCTGCAGTTCGATTTCCACCAGAACCGTCCTCCCCGAGATTTTTTCCAGATTTACCTCAATCCTCATAAATTGCCGCGGAAGTTACAGCTGCAATTACTTAACAGATAAGGCATGACACTAGATAAGGGTTTTGTGAAGGAGATAATCCTTATCGGCGAGGCCGGCAACTTATGGAACTATCCTCGTATGAAACAACTTGTATATTATTTACAATTAAACTAGCCATTAAGTTCTAACCAGAAAATAAACTGCTTCAAGCTTCGCTCAATTTGGTTAGGAAAATGCCCATATTCAGCCAATTACTGTGGTTTTCAAATAGGCCTCGGCACGCCAATCGATCCCTAATTGAGTTAAAATATCTTTTCTGGAAGCAGCGTTTTTCTCAGAATATGTTCCCATTTCTCATCCACTCCACAAAATGGACAGATTCTCCTACCAGAACTACCCGTTATTTTTTTAGCCTTCCAAATTCCCAGTCTAAGCCAGGCAATTCCTGATCTCTCCTTTCTCTCTAGAACGAGTATATACAACAAGTTAGTTTAATTTTATTTGATAGACTCCAGGGAACTTTCGTGTTACATTTTGCCTCGATTTCCTGCCTGATGATTTCCTCTAGCCTTGTTCTAACCTTCTTCCAAACGTTTTTATTATATGCATTGCCTTGTTGCCCTATTGAACCCAGGCAAATTCCTCTTGAGTACTCTTTATACTTCAGCAGCTCAAAACGTTGGTGTTATATTTTGCATATGGTGTCTTTAGCATTTAGGGCGAAGTGTAGACTGGTCTCCCTGAATTAGTCTAAGCCAGTATTTCACCGTCCTTGTTTTACTATTAGCCAATCTTCATAGCAATCCATCTCCCTCATGACCCCACAGTTTGAGGTTCCTTTGGAGAGCACGAGAACCCTTTTCTAAAAATAAACTTGAATTTTGTTTACATATTCAGCTCTCCCCCACTTCCATTAACAGAATAAACTTAATCATAGCACCTCTGTATATCCACTGATATATCTGAAATCTGTAGCAACTCATTTAGTTGACTTCATGCTTTATAATTAATAGCAGATAAGTGTGCTTCTATTCCATTTCCCACTCATATTAGAGGTTTCTCTCAAATAACAAATATTTTTAACATTTTGTATTTCTTGCCCAATATAATATTTTTAATTTATGCCATACACATAGCCATTTAAAGACCATTTTTTGATAACATTTACAGCCATGTCCCATTTCAGGCAATGCTCTTCTAAGATGCAAACGCCTTTCTACAAACCATCTTTGTTTAGAGATAAAGAATTAGATTGTTAGCTTACAAAAGTACGGAATGCATGTACATCATTTCCTCCGCTAACAGGGAGGAGGTAGAAAAAATCCCCAAGGAACTACTCTATTGGTTGATTTCGATATATATATTATTGGAGACACTTGTCTGACTCAGTTTTAGCCACAGAGCATCTTAAGAGAGAAGCAGTTGGCTTATAACATGTCATCTATTTCAGTCACTCTCATAAGCGCCTGAAAAGGTTTAAACAAACTAAATATGTCGATCAATAAAGCCTTTGGCTCTAGAATTAACAATCTGTAAATGTTTATGAGAGGAAAATTTTATATGAGGCGACGCAATAAATGCCTGAATCAGCAAACACTAATTATATCCCCGAGGCATAATGCGAATCTTGTTCATGCATGCCATATTCAGGTTTTTTGTTTTCTTTTGCTTTTCTCCTTTTACTTTAAGAGTGGTCCTCGGCTAAACATGGTCTCCAAGGAAGTCCACTATAGATAGAAGTATACAATTGCACGACTGGCAGTTCTATCCCCTGAAGAGTGATACGGGTGTTATTCTTTAAACGTGAGATGCTATCTCTTAGCGAGTGAGTTGCCTTATCTCCACTTACGCTTCTCTCAGCATTGCAGCATTTCCCTCTACTCCTCTTTCTGCTTCTGTTGCTTCCTAACTCGTAGAGCAGTGAACTTTCACCGCTGCATTTTTTATTCCTAACATTTATTATACAGGGATAATAAATGTAAACGCTAACTCCTGATAACGGCCACTTTAATGTACACTCACAGACAAAAAAAATCACAATAGTTATAAAACTGAGGTTTAAATGTAAATTTCGAAGTAATTCCAGAAATAACATTTTGCAAACATAATTTTAAAGATTACCCTTTAATACAGTTTTTAATCAATTTGAGACAATTGCAACGGTTTAAAAAAAGAAAGAGGGTGGTTAATTAAATATGTAATGGTTGGAGGGAAAAATTTTAGAAAAGGAAATTTGATTTGATAGGTTTTGGATGTAATCTCTCCCTCTCCGACGATGGTTACCGCTGTCTTAAAATTTTGACACGGCCATTGAGACTCTGCTGCTGGATATTTTTATGGCCTGTGACCATAGGGGAAGGAGTTTTGGAGATTATTTTTTTTTTCGTTATGGAAGAAGACGCAATTTATTGTTCATACACTATTGCAAATAAACTATTGCACTTATCTAATAAACCTCGTTCACTCGTCCAAAACTAACTACCGCTTTCCACTAATTGAACAGAACTGAGAAAGTCCTTCCACTGATCTTGTCCCTCTGAATGCTCTTGCAAAACTGACTGCGAGCCATAAAATTGCAAAACTAAATAAACATGGCCTACGTGACTTTTTACATGTAGAGTCAACTCCAGCGTTCGGCTTCTTCCATTGTAGAGGCTATCGGCTTGTCTTTTCATCCCTGCAGTCGACAAAAGTTTTATGGTGCCTACAATGAAAACTTGATTCGAATCGCGTTAGAGGGAAAAGGAAAAGGAGACAATGGAGATGGAGAGGAACAGGTAGAAGAAGATATATAATAAACAACCTACAGTACAAGAAAAACAATAATTCATATAAAATCAGTATTTATATATCTAACCCAAGTACATTTTTTTTTTATTTTAATCTGCAGGTATCACAGCCCTTCTTCTTCTCCTTTCTCTTACGGTTTTAGCAAGAGCAATTTCTATACTTTTAAGAGACCGAAATCTTAATACCTCTGTGGTATAGATCATTGAGCCTAAACCCTCGGCAAGGACCGGACACTGATGACCGATTTAGCTGGCACCCAGGTACTGCAACGAAACGAACACACACGCACTAGCCGTCAACAATGTAGGGTTATGTGCCCGCGCAGCTGTGAGACTCAAGTAAAAGATACAAATAGTTCTACCAGCCTCTAAGATCTGACAGAGGGTTAAGTCAACCTGTGATTTCAAAACATAGAAAGTATATGTACAATAAAGCCAAACTTCATTCTGCACAATTCAGACTTTTAAATCAAAGTGTCGACTACCGAAAAGCGACTTTTGGTTAAATAAATGCTTTACTAAAATCATTATTAAATTCTACTTCTGCTCTATACAATAATCGATGCGCACATTAATGCTAATTCTAACAGGATTTTTCAATAAATAATTATAATATTTTCAAGCATACCTTTTCGCAAAAAATTTACATTTACATTCCTGTGTCAGTTTAATGTACAAGTGGTACTAGTTACATTATTGTAACTTCCGGTTCCGGGCTGCGAGATATAAGTTGACACATGCCGAATTCCGCCTAAAGCAAAATGGAGGTGACATGCGACAACAATTCTGCTTAGTCTCTACAAATTTATAGTTCAGGCCTATGTAATGTTACTGGCCGTCTATGTACAGTTTGTTCTTTCGGATTTTTAGACAAATGCCTACTTAGTTCCTTTAGGAAAATGTGCAAAATAATTGCAGATGTTTACAATGATAAATATTGGTAGTGCTGCCTAAAATGCCAATGAGGCAGAATTTATGAGCTGCCATCCTCATATTTAATTAGAGTCACTGTAGTAAATAATTTTATGTAACTTTGTTATAACCATGTCATTTCCCTGTACAAGTGTTGAACCATTGTGTGTAAAATGTTATTTTCTCGCAAGTGTGTCGAAAGATACCCCAGTCATAAAATCTAACCTGGGAATTTCAGTAGCCTGTTGTAACAATATTTGTAAAAAAATCTTTAAGCAAGATGTTTGTTCATATTTTGTTAGAGTTATAAAGCAGGGTAGGCAATTACAGGGACGAAAATACAGCCCGATAACCTGTTCGAGGGAAGAAGTCAACCGCTCGAGTTGATTATCTACATGAAAAAAGTCACGTAGACCAAGTTTATTAACTTTGTAAATTTGTGGCCCGCAGTCAGTTTTGTGGCAAGAGTGTTCAGCGGAGCAATATCATGGGGAAGGGCTTTCTCAGTTCAGTCCAGTTAGTAGAAAGGGGCAGTTGGTATTGGAAGAGTATTAAGTGAACGAGCTTTATTGAGTGCATTTGTGTATGAATAATAAATTGTGTTGCATCTTCCATAACGGAAAATATTATTAATCTCCAAGACTCCTTCCCCTACTACGGTCTACCGCCGTAGTACTTATCGGAACGAAAGTTGAAGTATTGAGCGAAACTTGATAAAGTGATGACAATGTAATACTGACTCTGAAGGCTCGAAAACCCCTTCTTTATACAATATTTGAATTAGGTACTGTTAAAACGCTATTTTGCCCGTAAAACTTTTTTGGCAAAGATTCTAGAATCTCTGTTCAAATCCAGCTTTCTGACTTGCTACTACAAATATATGACAACGGGTCTGATTCGATATTATTTCTTAAGGGAAGAATGCCTCCTCCCATTCCACATTTTTTTTAAAATTTGATCAATTTAAAAAAATCTCACCCCACGCTAATTTCTTTAACTCCTACACCTAACTTTCTCAACCGGTAGCATTAGACACAATAAACTTCTCTAAAAGTGTTCACTATAGCAGAGGGACTTTGCTATTACAAAGGATAGCCCTCCTTTCATAATTGTGTCTTTTGTCAAATGTTTTCCTAAAGTACGGACGAAAAACAAGCGCTTCCTGGTTAAAATGTCTGTCTACATGACATATAAACAGAAATGTACATCGAAACATGGTTGATGAAACAACTTATTACATAGAGAAACACAAGTACACATTCAATCAAAATAGCACAAACAATAATGGCTGTCATTAATATTAACAGCAATCATTATGTACCTATTGTAGTAAATGGAACTTTCTGAGATTAAATAAAATGATGTTAATGATAATGTTGATTCATGGGGCATGAATACTGTCTCATTTTTTAATCTAGTTATGCTAACGAAAAAAAATTAAATTACTAGTAACTATTCTTTTAATAAATATAAACTAAAACTTTAAAATAAGCAGTTCAATATCATATATTACAAGTTTTTTTTTCAAACTTTTCTAAATTTTCCATCCAAAGTATGAACTTTCGCCAACAATAATAACTTTATTGTAGAATTTTATCATTTATCATTTTAAAAACTGAACCTGGAGCAAATTTATGACATATGCAAAAATCCTTTAACAGCTTTCATCAGGAAGCACAGGACATGAATACAGAGTTTGTGATTAAAATACGGGTGGAAAAGCATTAGGTGGAAAAAAAATTGCGACAGCGAAAATTACTCCGCAGAAAGCAAAAACTTACAAAAAATTCGGATTTTCGGTTTTGAAACTCTTGTCCTTGTCTTGTCTTGTCTTAATTGTCCTTGAGAAAATGGGAATTGAAGTTGTAAATTTAATATTATAAGGATAGGCGTTTCATACTCCCCCTTATTATATTTTAAATTCCTATCATAAAATCCAAAAGCTATAGAAATGATTTTTGAACTATCACTGGGACATTATTTTAGAGGATAAAAAGTTTGTGCACAAAAATCAATTTATAAAGTGAACATAATCACAAAATATAAAATACAAACTAAAATTCAAAGGTAAAAGAAAAAGGGGGGAAAAATTGGATAGAGAATTTTTTTTCAAAAACAATAACACACAAAGAGCAATAGATTAATTTCAAACAAATAAGTAATAAAAGAAAATCCCGAAAAAAAAACTTTCCCGGAGAAATTGTTAGTGTTTAAATTTGATTTCAGACGAGGACTGTAAACTAGCATTTAATACACTCCTTTGAAATGTCTGCCGTCATTAATTATTATTATTATTATTATTATTATTATTATTATTATTATTATTATTATTATTATTAGTTTCGATGGTACATACATCTGATAGTTGTTTAATTTATTAAAAACGGCAATTAATGTTCTCGGTTTGCATTCAAGAATGCCATGACTTTATCATCAGGTAGTACAGTCAATTTCGTGACGTGTGTGCTCAATTCGCTCCCGTAAGCCGTCCCTAGTACCGAGTTCATGTCAGCCTTTCTTGGATCAAGCGTGACTTGGAACTTTCCGTATATGCACTGCGAATAATAGGAATCTGCTTCCACCAGTCACCCTCCAGTAAATGATAATGGATATCATTATTAAACCCAGCACTGATGAGAAAGCAAATCACCATAAACCCTTAACTCCAATCATAAAACTCTGAACATTCCAGTTATGGTCGAAATATAAACTAGTCTGAAAAAACATTATAAACATTCCAATTTTAGTTACGGAAAATTGAACAAGGTATTAACTGATATAAACTACTCTAAAAAGCGTCTCGTAAGCTAAGAAGAGTAATTTCTTCAAAACATTTAGCAATAAACGTAAAAAAAAAAGTTAACATTGGAATTATATTAAATATTTTCATTTAGATAGTTATTAAGTAGGCCTATTTTATTCTGCGATACCAGAATTAAGTTAAATGTATCAAACAATAAGGCTGATTGTGTCCACAATGCAAAAGAATTATTCCAAGTTTATAAGTTTTAATATAGTTGCTGGAAATCTTAGGGTAAACATAAAAAAACACATTTGCTAAAAGCACGTCTAATTTGTTAGATAACGTGCCTAAGCTGTTCTAACTTATAAATGACACGATTTTACTTTTAACGTCAATATGGATAAGTTTCAGCTTAAATTAGGATTTAAACTTGTGTGTTCTGAGCTTTGACAAGGAATTCTGACCTATAGCCTCTTCCTCGTGTAAATAAAATAGAGAGCTTAGCTTATTATAAATGTATTCATTCATTACTTGCCTTCAAAATTATTTCTCCTTTTAATGCGCCATCCGTTCGTTTTGTCCATCACACCACAGTTTAGCTACACACTATTCACAAAGCATGCAGCACAGTTATCGTACTCATTGAAGGGCGTACAATAGTTACCTCAACGAACTCACATGTATGACTGACCTTACGCGAGCTTGTAGTTTGCACTTGTCCATACAGCAAGACCGAAAATCACTAGTGCAACTTGCTGCTGGCTGCAGGCTGCAGTCCGAGCTACAGCGGAGAGAACGGAACTACTTTCGCGTGGCCGCTTGAAACAGCGTAAATGTGGCGTGTATTTTTTTGTTTGTTTGTTAAACATAATGTAACTTACGCGTTGTTCTCAGTAACTTTTAATTATAAATTGATAGGGGATTGCTAGACGGGGAAAATATTCTAATGCCAGCAAATGTGCTCTTTTATTATTTTACTTTATTTATTTTGTTTAACATAACGTAACCTAAACTCAATTTTAAATATATATTGTTAGGCGGGTAAAATATTGCAACCGTGGCAAATCATTAATGGAATTCGCAATTAATTCCTATATACACACATTAACCCCAAAGCTTACCTTGGGTAAATCCTAGAAACCATGGACCCAGTGGTTTGCTGCGGCTCGTTACGACCCAACGGCCTATGTTCGCCTCCTTTTCGTAAATATAAATTGATAGGGGGCGAGTTAATCACTGTAATGGTAGCAAATCTTTGATTTCAGCAGGAAAAAAATGTAAATATTAATTTATAGCGCATTCTATACGTGATTACCGGGTAAATCATTGTAATGGTGGCAAATCTCCTTTAACTCTGGCAGGAAAGGGGGGGGGGGGATCATATAGACGTGAGGATTCGAAACCAGAGTCATCACAACTTAAGGTTACCAGCTTGAGTCAAAGCAGTGTTGCCACTACCCCTCCCTAATATTCGCAAAAATGAACGCAACGTTTATACGTCCAAAAACATACCTTTGGATTTTTAATCACAGCAATTTTGTCACGGATCTCAAGTAGTTTCCTAGTTGAAAAATTTTCATCATGAAAGTTTTGGTTTGAAACTTAAAAATAATTTCAAGTTCTAGTAAAACATTTCCACATATCCAATATCTTACATCAATATTAATAATATTAGGCAGTTCATTTTAGATATCCAAGAGATTAAACGTTTTTGCTTTAAAATTAATAACAAATATTACAATTTCGTCTGCCGACAGCCATTAAGTATTTTAGGCTAATATATATATATATATATATATATATATATATATATATAATCCAAAGAACGTGAGGTTAAAAACAAACAGAACGATTGTTATATCCCTGGAAAAGTGTTAATTCTTGAACTATAGCACTCTGCTGATAAATGTTTCATGTCTTTTTATTAGTACTACGCTTAACGTTATCCCCGCTTTGCTTATGTTATCTTTCATGAAAAAAGAATTATATTGTTTTTCCAAATGAACATTCCATAGGTTTTGCCTTTAATCGAAAAGGTAATAAATATTAATCGTAATTAATGAATCACTACTTATGAAGATAATATTATCGATCTCGTATGTTAATGCTTAAGGTAGCAAAAATACATTCAATTCCAAATAAAATATTTTAAAAATAATAACCTGTGCTTATTAATATAAAATTATAAACAAAGTAGATTTTCTATACTTTTTGAAACTAGAAAATTTTACATATTTTTGAAGGGTAAGTGAAATTATAATTAATGACAATGGAAACGATGTATAATATTCCAAACTAAGAATGGATAGAAAAGTAAACACGTCGAAAGATAGAAATACGAGGGATAAGTCATAAGTCATAGCACTATTTTCTTTCTCGCGAAAAATTGTAAGATATACGATCGAAAGTGTATGGAATGAAGCCATCAGAGTAGAGAGTTGCGTCAGAGTTGCATGCCCCGAAGTTCAGTTGGTGAGAGACAGAGGTCAGGAATGGAGGTTAAAAGCACTGGATGACAAACAAGAAACCTCGACTACCGTACGCCATAATCATTATGACTTTGTTGGTGAAGCAATTTGGCGAAACATGTGCTTGCGTGGTAAACCAGGGTGACGCCATTCACTGTCGCTTGAGTCGTTTCATGAATTGCAATGATGGTGTACAATATGACACCCCCTTCTTCCTGAAATCTCATCAGACTAATGCGATATGTTTCGTGACGAGTCCACTTCTGTACCTCACTTAATTGACTTGGCACGCCGGCATGTGGTGCCGGAATTCCTGTTTGCGCTTCTATTTCCACAATTCCGCGGACACAGAACACCCACTGCGCAGCAAATCAGCCATTCGACATTCTACCCCCTTTAAAGACCTCTGTCCACCTCGTCACTATTAGGTAGTGCAGTACACGTGCACCCGGTGCTTTCCTTCTGGCATTCTTGTGCATTCCTCCTGCGGATAAATGCCGTCGTTCACTCTTCGTGACCTGCAACAACCGCCACGGGTGGCCGAGATCGTTAAGGCGCGGACTGGTGAGCGGGAGGTCTGGGGTTCGAATCCCACCAGGACCGTCCTCCTGACTACGGTTTTTTCCAGGTTTTCCTCAGTCCTCATAACTGGCAAATGCCGGGAAGGTGCCCAAAACTTAGGCCTGGAACGTTTCCTTCCTAAAATAAAAATATCCTTTCCCAATATATCATTTCATTTCATGTATCATCAATGTCCACCGCCTGTGGTGCCTCAGTAGTAAAAACGGGCGTTAAACACTACTCAAAAAAGTGACCTGCATTCCTGGCCACTGTCGCTCTCCAACTGAACTTGGGGGAGTGCTGAAATATGCAGTTCTACTCACATACACCATCTGGTGGCTTCGTTCGAAAGTACAATCTATATACTTTCATTCGTACATCTTAGAATTTTCGTGTTGTACTTTGTCTGCCAAAAAAAAAAAAATAGTTGCAATGAGGCTTATTCCTCGTATTAACTTGAAGAAAATAGAAACTGTATTTTAAGCTAGGCGTGTTCACGTTTGCTTTTGATTTCTTTTCCTTACAAACACAGTCAAAATTAAATGTAGCCAATCTCTTTTTAGCATTTTTGTAACTGTGTAAACTTTTTTATTAATTTAGTACAATACAAAAGGTGGCTCAGGTGGAAGCGCCTGGATTCGTATTCGGAAGGTCTCGGGTTAAAACTCCTTTGGGATCGACCATCCTCTGTCACTGTGCGTTTTTATTTTGTGGTTCCCCTTGGTCGCTTTGGCGAATGCTGGGGTAGATCTTTCTTCCCCAAGGAATTTCCTCTTTCCCATTTTCTCTTCTTCTGCTTCTTCTTATATTAGGACATTGCCCTGTGTTCTCAAAAAGAAATATTTTATTAACATTGCCGAAAAAATAATTTCTAACTTTTGGGTGTTTTCCTACTGCTCTTGGCACGAGTGTGTCTGGTTTGTAGTTCATTGCACGTTTCCGGAGTCACGTTTTGGTTACGTGACTTTTGCATTCTTTCCTTATTTACTTTGTCGATTTTGTAATACCCGGAGCTTCATATTTATTCCTTATTTCGTCATTTTTTTTCCTGTAAAACACACACACACACACACACACACACACACACACACACACCCTTTTATTGGTCTTAGTATTTTAATTTCATTTGTATTAACCAATTTCATTTTTTTTTATATCAGCTCTTGTTTCAGCAATATATGTCATTATACGTTATATATTATAGTTTTATTTTTAATACTCATATACTTTCTGTGTCCCAATATTACACCGACAAATTTTGGGATTATTGATTATAGATTATTGTTTTTAAAGCTCTTTTGATTAAGAAACCCAAGGGCTACAATGTTTCGTTTCAGGTTAATCATTATTTGGATAACTTTACAGTAAGAGGTTGGCGTAACCCGGTATGGGAAAATTAATAATAAATTCAATAATAATTAATACAGAATTCATTTTACCCAAGAATACACGATAACAGAAAAAAACTGCAATTGATAAACTCTTACAAAAGTGTGAAATTAACATTCTGAAACAAATAGGTATATAATTCTCATCTCAATGTAGACACTGCAAGACACGACCCTTCCAGACAAAGCGCGCATCGAGGTGTCACATACTGTGTCTGTTACCCTTACAACAAAAATATCTGACACTGCTGGTATCGTAGAGCTGCAGTCCAGAGCGGAGAGAGCCGAAGGTAGTGTGACTTGCACAGATAATAAGGCTTTCAAGCGAAACGATACGATAGCTCAGACGGTTAAAGTGTCATGGTATAGATGTTAAGGTATTGGTTTCGAATTCTCACATGCTGATTTTTTCTCTGCCGAAGTTAAAGGAGATTTACTACCATTCCAGTGATTTGTTCCTTAACATAGTACCGTACACACAACGAATTGATACTTATGAATTTCTTTTTCTGTTGGAATGGAAGGAGATTTGCCAACATTATAATGATTTATCCGCCCTTATCAATTTATATTTACGAAAACGAGGCGAGCGTAAGCCATCAGGCCGTAGCAAGCCGCAGCAAACCACTGGGTCCATCGGTTTCTAGGTTTTATCCGAGGTTAGCGTTAAGGTTAGTGTGTGTGAGTGAGTGTGTGTGTTTGTGTGTTTGTATGTGTATGAAATAATTGCGAATTCCATTAAGAAAACGCGTGGTAAAAAAAAACGAATAACTCAGTTTTGTAATAAGAAACAACATTTTGCACCCAGAAAGTTACGGAGGACAATCCATAGGTAACATTATGTATAACAAAATATAATACATGCAACATTTACACATTTACAAGCGGCCACGCAAACAGAGTGCGCTATCTCTCGTTCGGCACTCTCAATTGTCGCTTGGGACTACAACTCTTATTGCACTAGCAGTCTGGCTGTTTCTTTCTGTAAGGGTAAGTTACTCTGTCTCTTTTAAAGACGCCAGGCATGTCTACGATTCCATCAGTTGCGCTAGCTATTCATGCTACAAGATCTACAGAATCAATAGGAGTTCCGTAAACAAGGGACTAAATGTGTCTCCAAAAATAGAAATCAGAGGGTTCAAGTCAGGCGAGCGCGCCAGCCAAGCAATGAGCCCACCCCGACCTATCCAGTGAATGATGTACGTAACTGCCAGATGACGTACCTTATTGCCAAAGTAAGCTGCTGCCTCGCCGAAGCAGTAAACAAACTATGGGGAAATATATGACTCCTTGTTGCACAAAAAAGAAACATCGCAGTCCATTGGTTCCTTAACAAAATGTGTTTTAAATAACGTTATCTAACTTATTCAAAATGTATGTATGCAATTTTGGGACACCCTGTAGTTGCAGTTACTAGTAATGCTATGCCTAAAACGTTGAAGCTATTTTCTCTTAACTTTTATTATTATTAACTGGAACTTTACATGTTACAAGCTCTTTGGATATTGTTAGTGACTTGGTTTCGTTAATTTATATTTTTATGTTATATTGTGTTCTAGTTAGTCAAATTGACAATAGCAATATATGTAGCTTATTCTCATTCTCATGTAGTAACATTAGACCATCAGAATAGCACATTTTTATATTTTTCACTTTATATTATATAACCATTAATAACTGTTTTGTTTCTCTTATTATTTAATCCATTATTTCGTTAAATAAATTGAAATCTCCCCCTCCTGTCTCTAATGATAATGGAGTCTCTATTAACTCATCTACCTTTATTCTTGTGAAATCATTTATCCAATTTCATATCATTTAATTCCGTTATTGCAGAGGCGAAAGTGCCAGGCAAGATGGACTGGTGCTGTGTGCAGTGTGATGGTAGCTTGCGCTTTTGTATTATTTTTGCGCCAAGATCCGATACGAATGAGAATTTTCTGATTCGCTGGAACTATTTGGAGGATGTTCTATCTCACTTACCTCTCGGTGTCTCCCTCGCCTCCTTCCTACCGGAAGTGATTGTAACTACATAAACAACTTCTTATAGTTTCTGTCAAGAAAATAATATCGAAACCTGTGCATAATTTACATTATAAATACATAAAATACATATAAAACCCTACAGCAAGCCTGGATTACCATAACAGGCAAGAAGTTCCCCTTGAATCTCTTAAGAGAAAATCGGAACCTAATTCCATTTTCCCGGGAACTTCTTACTTACGTCTTATCATTGCGGCAGCTTAGAAGAGAAGACCCTTCCCGAGAGTCGAAGACAAGACATCAAAGTGATATCACCACACGTAACAATACCTAGAAAGATGAACATCGAAATACTGAAATTCTAGGTTAGTAAGAAGAGTTGGAAAAATGGAAAATAATGGAAAACAATGCCGATGTTTAATGCATGGTGCTTTCCTCCATCTATACATTCTTCTATGTCAAAGATAATTTAAATTCACCAAGGCTGTTTTTAGAGCGTTGGACGGTTGTATTATTCAGCAACAATGGCCCTATGATGATAATCATGTCTCAGCAGTAGAAAGGAAACATTCTTTATCACACTTCAGTTTATTTTTCCAAGTCATATACCTTTGTTTACCAGCACAACCCGAATATCCGACATTGCTTTTGATGGTGTGTACAAATGTAGCAAATTGATTACTGCATGTAGTCTGTTGTAGAGAAATATTATATGACGTCACGAACTATTGTCATCATTCGATGCTCCTTCCGGCCGCTATAGCTCGCTGCTAATACGAAGCAGTCCTGAACCTGATTTAGCCGAACGTTATAATACTAAACAATCGCAACTTGGTGTAATGGGACGAGGTTATTAAGTTTTGTCTCGCATTTCTTTCTTATCTTTTCTTTTTTTTCCCACGTTTTCTATTATCAAATGCCAAGATAAGCAAACAAATAAATAATTAATTCGAACAATAAAGTTTGCGAAAATGATACAGCATCTGCAAAGAAGTACTAGTAAGTAGTAGTAATAGTAGTAGTATAATAATAATAGCAGTAGTAGTATATTTATTTATAAAATATGTAAATATGTAAATAAATAATGCCCCCTATGCATTATAAATACATGAAACACTACAAATCAATATTTAATTATTAAGGGACAAACAATATATATAACTAAATAAATAAATAAATAAATGGGATTAGAAGTAATATTAAATAGAAAAAATTTAATACCTAAATAAAATAAATAGAAAAGAAAACAATACAAAAATAAATCATTTACACTCCACTTACATGTACAACAAATTGTAACTCGTGTTCTCCTACCCCTCCCCCTTCCTGATTGTCTGCCTCTTCCATGCTGAGCTGTCTCACTTTGTTTAAAATTTACCTACTCCCTCCTCCGCCTTCCTATCTGCCAGCCAAGTCCAGCATTTTCACTGCCCTCTCCCTCCGTTAACAAATGGGCCCGGTAGGTATTTCTTTCTCCATTCTTCCGTCCCCGTGCAGTACGACAGAATATGCTCCCAAGATTCTTTCTACGCATATATTGGGTAGATTCTCGTACCCTCTCTGTCTGTTACTTTAGTCATCCGCCACATGCCTAATCTAAACCATGCGAGCTCCTGATTACAGAGGTTTGCCCCTGTTTGGATGTAACACTCAATCCCCCATCTAGTTTTCAGCTCCGATTTTATCTCCAGAGAAAAATTTTCTACACATTCCGAAAGAGTCAGCTGTCTATTAATGTTCCTCAAGCGATTCTTAATTTTCCTCCAACCCCCCTCCTGTTTTCCCTGCTTTGGGATCCAAATGATGCCCATTTCTATATTTTCCAGACCCCTTCTTAATTTTGGAATGATTTTCTCAGCTGCTCCTGCTAGCAGATCGCCCTAATTAGTATTTGATCTCCATGAACAATTTGTAGCCAGTACTTCACTACTCAGATCCTGCATTCTATAATCTCGCTATAGTAACCAAATTCCCTAAGGATTCCGCAATTTCCTGTGCCTCTCCACACTTTTAAAATACCTTTCAGAAAACCGGTTCTCCCATCCAATTTTTCTGTGTTCCCATAAGTCATTGCAGACCGTACTACTGCCCCATATACTGTCTCTATCAGCCCTAATGGCACCTCTGGAATTCAGCATCTGCGGTTTTCATATTTGCTTTAAGTTTCGCCCCCTACAACGTGTCTCGCCCATCTTCCATTTATCGAGAAAGCTAACCCAAGGTACATGAAATTCTTCATGTTATCTAGTGTTGTCCTCCATGTGTCAATGTCTCTGCTTTGCTATAAACAATTCCGTTCTTAAAGCTCATATTTATCCTTTTCTTGTATTCACTGTAAGTATCGAAGTATCAGAGTAGGTCTGTAGTCAATTTAAACTATTCTCATTGGTCATTGAATATAAATGGTAAGCCACTTAATTGTATTACATTTTTCGCTAACAACGTGAGAAATAACTGCTGTAATTTGAAGCAAATGTTATTAAAAGAGTAGTATTTTAGGTTGGCAACAATGTAACACAATGCGGGACAACGAATGTTAAAAATATATACGTACCGCTTTACGACTTGCACTCAAAACTTGGATCATTTTCTTAACGCCAAATAAAACAAAACCATCTTGAGATATTTTCATTTTTACCTTCAATATAAACTTTAAAAATTGTCGTTTTATATAGCCGCGAAACTTTTGGTGGAAAAGCTTCTATCTGCTACCCAACAGTTTTTAATTTCCATTCCAAATGAAAACGATCTGGTGATTCCCCCCACTCCTCCAATTCTCTGTTCAGCAGAGCGTCATCGAACGCAAGCTGATCTGAGATCCCTAAGCTTGCGTCCACGAGAGAAGCCCTTCCTATTAGCAAACATTAAAAATTCTACCGCGCTTTCAACTTTGTAACAACTGGCAGCGATGAAACTTTTTATAAAGGTACTTCGTGGCGAGGATATTAACATTCCTGAAGGGCAGGTTGGCTCGAAGGTTTCTCCTGTAATACTTCAGGTATGCAGCAAACCGCTTTGTGGTTTAGTTCTTGTGTAGGGGCTTCTATAACTCGAATCGCAAGGGAGATGCGTTTTATGGGCAAAACTCTCGGTTCCCTGATGAAGAACCAGGAGGAATTAAGGATGTGGAACCTAAAAAAAGACTTCAAAATCTATTAGAGTTACGAAAACAGCAATGCGAATCAAACTTTTTTATTTTAATGAACTATTTTATTTTATTTATCGCAGATATATGTTAATTTAAAGGTTTCTATTGAATAAACAAAGAAAATAACAGAGCTTGACCTAAGCAATTCTCCCCTAGACGCAATTCTAAAACCCTGGACACTACGTATGCTGTCAAAACTAATTTTTATAATATTAAAATAGACGAGTTACTTAAAAGTTTTGCACCATCTAAATAAATTCTGAAGTATATGCCTCAGTGACATGAAACTCTACTTTTTCTACTTGTTTAACCGGAAGTAACCACAACTCTCTTATTTTAAATAAACTAACCAATATATATTTACATTTTCCAATAATTCTCATTAAGAGCTATTTAAAACGTACCTACACTTGATACTTCTACGCAAATTTATAGTTGCCAAATGAACAAAACAAAATATGTAACGAATAATAAAATGCTTATTTTGTTTGATGTATTTTGTCAGTAATAGCGTAAATACTGCCCTTTGTTCAAGTCCATGGAATCGTGTTTATTGAAACAGAAACATTTTTATTTTATTTAAGGTATTAAATATAATAACTAGTATAAGGCTATTTGATATTGAAATGATATCATCCGGACCGTAATCCAATTCAACATGCCACAGTAACACTGATCGTAAAGAAATTTACTCATACTGGAAGTGTAAAGGACTGGCAAGATCAGGAAGCCCAAATTGTGCCCATTGAGAATGCCTCAATGGATATTCTCCTTGTGCACGAAAATGCAAAAATTCTACAATAAGTTTGCCAATAGAATCAAATATAAGCCAAAGTTCCATGATTAAAATCTTTGAAAGAGTCATGCAACATTCATATAAAATTAGAATTATGTAGAAACATTTTAAATAATGTTCCAGGCCCGTTTTAACTACTGAGGCATCACAGGCGGTGGACAGTGTCATGTATGATGAAATGATAAACTGCGAATACATTTAGGGCAGCTCTGCGGCATTTGCCATTTATGAGAGCTAGAAAAACCTTGAAAAAAAAACTCAGTCAGGGAGGACGGTCCTGGTGGGAATCGAATCTCACAACTTCCACTCACGAGTCAGTTAACGACCTCGGACCTTGTATTCTCAGATCAAGGCACATTCTGCCTGAATGGGTGTGTAAAACACACAACTGCTGACTGTGCTCAGACGTAAATCCACAACGGATGGGGCAGAATCACACGCAGTATCCACAAAAACTTAATGTTTGGGTTGGTATTGTTGGTGATCATATCATTGATCTTTAGCTAAACGGTAATAAACATTTGACTATCGAAAATTTGTTTTCACATCCAGTCATCTATGTGCTACCCAGAGAAGACATCTATTTCCAACAAGATGTAGCTCCAGCTCACTATGGACAGTAACCGCCACGAGTAGCCTGGTCGTTAAGCGCGAACTTGTGAGTAGGAGGTCTGGGGTTCGAATCCCGCCAGGACCGTCCTCCCTGACTACGGTTTTTTCCAGGTTTTTTCTCAGTCCTCGTAAATGGCAAATGCCAGGGATGTAACCTAAATTTATCCCTGGAACGTTTCTTTCCTTAAACTAAAAAAAAAAAATCCTTTCCCAATATACAATTTCATCTCATGTATCATCAGTATCCACCGCCTATAGTGCCTCAGTAGTAAAAGCGGGCGTTAAACACCATTGAAAAAAAACTATGGACAAAATGTTCGTCAGCAATTAGCCCAGGTTTTTCCACAACAATGGATTAGTAGGAGAGGTCACATGAAATGCCCAGCATGATCCCCAGGTTTGTCGCCTTTGAACTTCTTTTTCTGGCGTCATTTGAAGTCAGTAGTATATTGAGAAAGACCCAACAACTTAAAAGACCCGGAGTACTGAATAATAGAAGCGGTGCAGTATATTCCTTAAGTCTGATTAAGCCATTCCTTAAAAGGTTTATATGGTCGATTTGCACATTTTCAAGCAACATAAGACTACCAGTTTAAAGGCAGAATTTAGATGATGACCTAGCTTTTTTGTTTTTATTAAGTATGGAGCATTTTATTTCTCGCAACACTTTTTTGTTTTCTTGATATAGCTACAATAAATTTGTACAGAAGCATCTAGTAAGGGTACTTTTTGAAAATATCTTAATGAGAATTATTCGAAAATGTAAAAAATCGGTAATGTCATTACTGAGTCTCAGTAACGCTATCCCCCACACCGGATTTTATGCCACTAAACTACACGCTTCAAAAGCTATTTAGTTGATGCAGCACTTTTAACTAAGTATATATAAATTTAATTTAATAACATCCTATACAACACAGAGTTAGATGTACGGTGTGATATTTGAATAGATTCGTTTTCTAGTGATATTGCATTTACATAATATATATATTTAAAAGTTGCAAACTTTTATAGTAAATTCAAAACGTTGTTTCAATGAATAATTATTTGGCATTTCTTATTCTTGAACTAAATGTTAAATTCATCTGGGATTTTTAAAAGGCATCATAAGGTCTTTAAATATTTATTACTTATTTAATAGGACTACAGTACATATTCTAAAGAAAAAAAATTTAATCTAGATTTTTTACTAAAGCGTGTTTTTAAGGTCAACAATATCACGGTAAAATGAAAAGGGAGATTAAAACTACGCTCTGTTACCACTGGACCTGGATTGGCCGGAATGGAGGAGGATACTCGGCATTTCAGCCTTGTTCACGGCAGGCCATTTGTGCCTACGCCCCTAAAGGGGCATTTACGGGAAAAGAGATGAGATGAGGGAGACACCTAGCGACCAGAATACACGGGGGCGACAAGGATGCAGACAGGGCCCCACAGATAGAACATACCAACTCCTGCGGAATCCCCTCCACAGATTTCGGCCCCTCAGAAGTTCTGCTTCTGTACTAAATTCCAGGACAGAAACCTTCACAAACCACAGCCAACCACATCTTAACTCTAACACTTTCGATCCTGTAACAGAGCCAACGGAATTATGTGATATGAAATGGGAGAGCAGAAAATTCGAGGAATATGAAAATGAAAACATTTCACCTAAGTGACCAGGAGAAACCGCGGAAAAACTAAAGGTCAGGATGGCCATTCCAGCGAGAATTGAACCCAGGTTCTACCGAATGCGAATCCCAAGTGTTACGGGCCACTGGTTCCCTTACCCCCCTCCCTATATCACCATTCTTTCAAACCTCCCATAAAACACACTGCACAACTGTTCAAGTACTGCTCTGGAACGCTTTGTACTTATCGATACACTGATAAAAGTGTATGACAATTATTTATTTACAAAATACCATATGATAGGCATGTGATATGCTATAAAATAAACTTAAATCAACAATTAAATCAAATAATTCTATTTGTTAACTCCAGAATATACCAGGAATAATTTTGAATACGTTTTTGTGTTTTGTTAGAAACACCCTACACCATACGTTGAGATAATTCAATTATAAACAAGATAGAAAAAGTCGTAAATTATTTCTTCAAATTCTAATTAGAGATATTCGCTATAATTTTACCCAAGTGTAAGTTGTTTATTTATTTTGAAATTGAAGATTAAGAATATTCCATTAAATAGTTGTTATAGATATAATTGTTAAAATCTATTAATATACTTTCAATTTCTCTGCCATAATTTTTATTTAAAATAAATCTGCAAAAATCAACTGCCTGTATGCTTAGTTTCTTATTTCCCATTAAGCTGCTTATAGCATTGTTGCCATTATTTTATATACATAAATGCAACTGAAATGGAGAGTACATGCAGGTGCTATTGTATGCTGACGATCTACTTCTTTTATCTCTAACAAGAGATGGCTTGCAGAAAGACATTCATATCCTAGAAGAGCATTGCCTGAAATAGGGTATAGTAGTAAATGTTTACAAAACCAAAACAATGATAATTAATAATGGATATATGTATAATAGGGACGAAAAATGGTGGTACTACAGTGGGCAAGAAATGCAAAATGCTAAACATTTTTTGTTATTTAGGAGTAATCTTTATGAGTGGGAAATGAATTAAGCATTTATCTGTTATTAATTATAAAGCACTTGGTCAACTAAATGAATTACTACATGTTCCACATATACCAGTAGATACACTAGAAAGGATGTACAATGCTATGATTAAGTCTATTCTGTTATATGGAAGTGAAATATTGATATGGAGAGAGCTGAACATGTAAATAAAATTCAAGTCAGTTTTCGGGCTTTCCAAAGAAACGTCAAACTGTGGCGGCATGAGGGAGGTGCGTTGCTATGAAGATACTTTTATAGCAAAACAAAGACGATGAAATACTGGCTTAAACTAACGCAGGGAGACCAGTCCACACTTCGTGCTAAATGCTATAGACTCTAGATACAAAATATAACACCAACGTTTTGGCTGCAGAGGGGAATAGAGGACTCAGAGGAATTGTCCTGGGTTCAATATGGCAACGAGACAATGCAAACAATAAAAACGTATGGAAGAAAGTTAAAACAAGGCTAGAGGCTATCAGTAGGCAGGAAATCGAGGTAGGATATAACACGAAAGTCTCCTTGGGACTATCGAATTAAGTTAAACTAACTTGGGGATAAAGACGTATATATGCTCGTTCTAGGTAAAAAGGCGAGATCAGGAAGAGCCTGATTTAGATTGGGAAGTTGGAAGGCTCAGAAAATAACGAATAGTTCTGGTAGGAGAATCTACCCATTTTGCGGAGGAGATGAGGAATGGGTATATGTTACGGCAGAATGTTACCACTGGGAACACTTGAGAAAAATCTGTTCTCTGAAAACTTTTAAAGGCAATTAAAGGTCGTTTGGCATGCTGGGAGTTATTTGCGAACTACACTAATTGTTGAGCATGGGCACTTTCCTAACCAAAGTGAGCGAAGCTAGATGCAATATATTTACTAGTTATAGCCCAGTAATTGGTATAATTATAAATAATGTGTAAGATGTTTCCATTCATGTATCTGTAAATGTCGTTTTTTCCATTTTATTATTATTATTATTATTATTATTATTATTATTATTAGTTCCTCTTTCTAATTGTCTGTCATACTTTAGCATGTGCGGTCTACGACCTATGCATAAAATATATTTGAATGTGTATATAGCAATTTATAAAAATAAAGATACAGCTATTATTGCTATTGCTATTACTGCATTAATTTAGAATCTTAGAAGACAATTACATTTTATTATTAATTCTGAGAATAGTTTAACAATTAAAAATAGTGTGTAAAAGAAATGATGTAATTTTTCGCACTGCAGAAGAAACTTTCCGCAAGCATGAAACCATGGATAGTAACATTGAAAGTCAGAGACAGAAGTTCGTTGTCTAAGGAAACATGCAGTGCAAGAGGTATGGTGTTTGATCCCACGTAACAAGTTTACTAGGGTCAGCAAGGAGACCTTTCTATTGAACCAGAAGGAAAGAAAAGTGATCGGAATAAAAAACGGCTCCTCAGAGTTCTTACAGGCATTTACGCTTAGCAAGCCAATAGAACTGAAGGGCAAAATTCAGCAAGCGTATGTGTTACATTGAAGTAAATACAGCAAGGTTCGCGCCTTACCCGTTCTTCAAATGGAATACCTGCTTATTGTGAGCGACTTGTTTTCCTTTTGACATTATAATGAACGAATGATGTTTAACGCCTGTTTTTACTTCAGTGGCGCCAAAGTTGGTGAACACTGATGATACAAGAGATGAAATGATGTATTGGGAAAGAGTTTATTTTTACCCCTTTAAGAACGGAAACGTTCCAGGCCTAAGTTTAGGGTACCTCCCCGGCATTTGCCATTTATGAGGACCGAGAAAAACCTCATTCAGGGAGGACGGTCCTGGTGGGATTCGAACCACAGACCTCCCGCTCAAGAGTCCGCGTCTTAACGACCTTGGCCACCCAAGGCGGTTATGATAATGAAGAGGTGAAGAGTACCATAATAAACATTTGCAGCTAAGACTCCCGACTGTTAGAAAGACATTAAGATATAATTCATAAATGAGAAAAGTTCATACACTGTGAGGTTATTTGAGTTAGGGGCTGGCAGATAGCAGCTGCATACTGGGAAGAGTCAATCGTCAAAGCGGTAAAATCCACGTGTAGTTGGATTGAAAAGAGCTATTTTTTCAGCAAGTGGTTGTGCGTTCATTGTAATTGGGTGTTTTTATTTGTGCGCAAACTGTGTGCTAATTGTTCTTGGTTAGTTATTTCACTACATAAATGGAGTTTATGTGCTATACATATATGAAAATGAATTTATATATAAGAGTGCAAAGGCAATTTTTAAGAAACCGTTCGCCAACTTGTTAAAACGGTACGAGAGACAGGTTTTCTCAATGACATGAAAAGTGTTTTCAGAACTGCTGTGTTCTTACGGAAAAAAAGTTAGATGAAGATGATGGCAATGTACTGCCGCTAAGGAGCATCATTTGTGATACATTGTATTGCTGATTATTATCAGTTTTAAATATAGTATAATTTTATGATTTCAGTAAAAATATAACTGTATCTCATGTTTATACAGCTACTGCAGTCTTCTTGTGTCAGTCGTCCAAATCCTTCCATTTTGTCATCGAGTGTTTAGCCTCTTCTTGCAATTGCCTCCATAATCTCATTATTCCAAGTTCTTCTTGGTCTTTCTCTTCCACGGGGTTACCATCTGTTACCATCTGTCCTCCCATTCTCATCAGATGGCCAGATCATTTAAGGCTCTTGTTTTCAAGATCTCTTTAGAGTACTGTTTCTTTTGCATCCAGTGTTTCTAATTTCCAGATTTTTTTTTTATATGATCCATTCACGAAATTCTAGCGCTGCGTCTGAGATAATCCATTTCAACTGCTTGTATTTTTTCTATAATACTTAATCAGTATCTATACCTAGAAACTGATTTCCTAATATTTTTCCTATATATATATATATATATATATATATATATATATTTGCATTTCCCCAAATGTTTTTGTCTAATCATGTTTAAACAGTTTACAATTATTTTACTTAATTCAATTCTACTTTATTTCCCTTTCTGCAATAACTACTACGTTATTTATGATTGTTTTAAAGTATTGGACTGGTGAACTTGTAATATTAATACTTCTCCATCGATAACTAACCTTTCATTTGTATTTGCTTTATTTACCAAATAATGTCTTTTCCTATAATTTACTGTAAAAATGCAAATACTGAAAGAAAAAACTTTGTGCACGACTCTCCTTTTTTGGGTCGCAGCGGCTGCACTTTACCAGTAAGCTCAAGTGGCCCGTAAATGAAAACAGTTTCACTGAATGTCTATCACCTCAATAAGTTAATTAGGTAGAAATCTTTCGTGACCAACTTCAAACAAAATTGACACTCTACCGACGAGACAGAACTTGTAGATTAAGTATTTACTGTGAAAGTATTCCGCACGGCTGTTTGACCAAGTTTAATTACCAACCTTTTCAGTACCTCTTAGGCTGTAGGTGACATTGCCCGCCAACCGCAAAGCTATAAACTCCGGCACCGATGACATAACATCGAGTTTTAAGTAAACTGGGTTAAGGTCTTGGGGAAAGCTTTATGGCTCGAAAGTTGGTGCAGTGTCTATAAAGTAATATAATGTTTTAATCACGTTTTTATGTTATTAAAGTTACGTGTTCGCGGGACTTAATGGCCATTTCTTGCAGGAAATGTTTTCTTACTGACCCCTACAAAAATAAAAAAAGTGCCATGTTCGCGCGGTTATAAAAAGAAAACCCTGATCACTCCCCCCTGCAGCAAGACAGAAAATTGCGGCTTGCGACTAATTTCCCTCAGGGCATTTGATGCTTGCGTTTTCTGATCTTTTTGCTTTTGTTACGTTTTTATTATGGTACCAAGAAATAAGAAGATACTGCAGCTAAAACTACCGAAGCTGTTTATGCTGCCCTCGAAAGGTAAGCAGTAGGACTTTTGAAAGTCTGTATGCGTATTTCTTATCAAGCTAAATAGATATGTTTTTATCCGCAATGTCTTGTATGGGGCTCACACAAAAGACGATTACCAATTTGATGTTATAACAGTTGGAAACGGCATACATATAGATTTATAACTAGCGAAAAAAATAATGAGTTATGAGGGAACGTAGGCTTTCACGGCCGGAGTCGCAGATATACGAGGGTAGGTCCATAAGTTTCCGGCCTAACCGTTTTCTAGGTATGATAAAGATAAAACTATATTTCACTTTCAATATAGTTACCCATTATTGCAATACGCTTCTCACATCTCTCAATTAATATTTCAACCCCCCCCCCACAAATAATCAGAAGTCTTGTCTGCAAAATGGGCATCACTTCTTCAACACACTTAAATTTCCTTCCTCGAAGGTTCTTATTGAGTTTTGAGAAGAAGAAACAATCACTGGGAGCTAGATCTGGGCTGTAGAGTGGATAGTCGACCTCCTTGAAGTCACATTTCTTCACAGCTTCCTTTGCAACAAGAGCTGTGTGCACAGGCGCGTTGTCGTGAAGAAGGCGCACACCACCACTCAGCTTCCTCCCTTTTCTCTTTGATGTAAGCACGTAGTCTGTGCAGTAGGCCAGCATAGTACTCCACTTTTACTGGTGTTCCTCTCCTTGAAGTCAATGAAGAGATTCCTTCACAGTCCCAAAAGATCGTGGGCATTATCTTCTGGGTTGAGTGAGTGACCTTGGGCCTTTAGAGGCCGTATTTTGCCAGGTTTACACCACCCCATTGATTCTCTTTTGGACAAGGGATCATAGTAGAGGACCATAGTTTCATCTCCTGTAACAATGGTTTACAGAACGTATTTCTCGTGGCCACAGCAGAGTTCCAAAAAAGCTCTACAACAGATGACTCGTTGCTGCTTTTGGACTGAGGAAAGAAGTCTAGGCAACCATCTTGCATTAACCTTGTTCATTTTTAAATGTTCATGAATAATTGGAAGGACTATTGTTTTAGAAAAGTCCAATCTTGCTGCTATTTCTGTAACTTTGAGCCGCCGGTTTTCCATACTTTCTCCCTCAACCAGAGCGATGTTTTCAGGAATGAGCACCTCCAAGGGCAGACCTGCACGCTCTTCGTCTTCAATGTTTTCTTCACCCATGCGAAAAAGTTTGGCGGTGGAACATGAGGGGGATGCTTCCCCAATCGCTGTTTAATTTCGTTTGGAGTAAGTCCTTCTTTTGTGAAGAACTTAATAACAGCTCGAAACTCCATTTGACTATGTCACAATCTTCTACACATAGCCTTCTATATTCAAGTATATCTGAACAACTGAACACAGCATAGCGGAAGTTACAGCTGTAATTATTTAAGTAATAGATAAGGTATGACACCATATAAGGGTTTTGTAAAGGCGATACTCCTTATCGGTTAGGCCGTAAACTTATGGATCTACCCTCGTAAGTAGAGGTTCCTTTCGGCCTGTTATGTGCTGGTTTATTGGAGATAACAATTGCAGAAGTTTCGTCCACAATTGCGGCGGACATCTTCAATGGCGTGGAGAAGTCTCTCTCCTTGGAGAAGATATCACTGTGTCTGTAGCCTACCAGACAAATAATTTACTACGCTCAGCCAAAGATACTCGGAAGCCTCTGACGACCGCCGGTGTCTACCGTATACCTTGTTCTTGCAGTTCGGGTTACGTTGCAACTACACAGCGCAGCGTTAACACAAGACTTACGAAGCACAAAAGAAGCTGCCGTCTGGGCCAAATAGAAAATTGCGCGGTCGGCCAACTCGCCATTGAAGCGGCGGGCGAACAGATCATCAGGTTTCAGAATACAGACGGAGACTTCGTCCACGCCATTGAAGATGTCCGCCGCAGTTGCTGACGAAACTCTGGAACTCTTTATTTCCAAAGACCACGGCACTATACCCTGGAAAATACCTCTAGTTATAAATATTGTCACATACACCGTTGAGGAGCATCATAAATTACTAAATTAATATACTTTTGGGACGTTTCTTATTTCATAAGGATAAATATTAACTTAAGTTAACATTGCTGGCTCAGAGAGCACAAAGATATTGCAAGAATCAATTGGTTAACCACTCCCTAAGGGACTTTACCATGACATCAGCACCATGCAGAGTTATGCTGCACCCGGAGCCTGCCATGCGTCACTAGGAAGTATTCAGAACACCTGCTCAGTGTTCTTGTACTGGTTTGTATATTTTAAATCTAGGGCGGCGGTACACCATGATTGGTAATGCCGACATGACAATGTAGAGACCCCCCTAGACAAGCATATTTTATATAAGGAGCTGCAGAGCTCACTGACGACGCTCTTAGACTAATCAGCAACGCCCTCGCCCGCTGGGCGTGCCGTAGTTGGCCGCTTCTGCGAGCTCTGCAGGATCGACGCCGCTGACGGCGACGTGATTCCACTCTTCCTCCTACGACGGTCGACACATGCCCTAAGGTACGAACTCCGTCATGTAGGGACCTGCATTAACATTACATTACCTGTAGACTCCAACTCAACACCCACGGGTGTAACATGTAATCATATACTCAAATAATTAATAAATAGTTTTGCCAAGCGAGTAAAGTATTTTCCATCAGACCTCTCACCCCCACGTCACGAAAGTGGTCGTGACAATAGCGAGTTGTTTAAAAAGCAGGACGGCTAGTGGCTATGGAGGATTTCCTGCAGAATTGGTGGAACATAATACGAAAAGTTAGGAGAATTGTTTGAACGATATATAAACGACGAAGACCCGTGTATATAATCCAAGATAGGAGTAGATTCACAGACAAAAAATATTGTAATAATTATAGGGGATCGGCCGTTACAAGTCCAATGTGTGAGCAAAGTCTGGTGCAATTTTGAACAGTCTGGCAACGAAACAAGATAGAACATGTGAAACCTTCACCAAATGAAAGAAAATCTCTCCAAGTTTGCATATCTCTTCAGTGCAGTTGGATGTCCCTTTCATTTATTGCACTTCACACATATTCCAATTCATTCCACACACAACTAAGGACATTAGGTTAACAGAAAGTGTAAAGTATCTGCTTCTCTCTTATGCAATTCATTTGTCAGATTTAAACTTGATATGCTTCTATTATATGGAGTCCTTACATTGACAAATCTGTTAAACTTATTGAAATAATTCAACGCAAATTTCTAAATTATGCATTTTTAAAAAAAAATATTTTCCCCCCCTAATTTAATTTCTTATGACACTTTAATTCAATTATTTCAGTACCAAAGTTTATCTCACACAAGGAATTGTTACTTCTTTTACAAACTATTGCAGAATAAGGTTGATGATTCAAACATAAGACAATCAATATGCTTTTAAGTTCCAAATATCACACCAACTCGATTTCGTAATATCTTTTTATTCCAAGGCTAATACTGATGCATATAAATATTATCCTGTGCTTCGAATGCAAACATTATATAATAAATTACATTTTTAACTATTGATATATTCAATATGAATCTGTATACTTTTACTTTATCCTGTGATCATTTATTACATAGTATACATAGATTAACTTATCATGTACCAACATTACCAAATTTTTGTTTTGTTTTTATAACTTTTTTGCCATATTTGATTTATTGCATTCTGTTTTATATTTTCATTGTTTTGTAATTGTAAGGCTATTGTATCTGATTAAGTGAACATTTTAAATGGAAAATCTGTAATGTTCACCCAATAAATAAACTCGTTTTTACAAGCAGTCAAACTACATTGCACTCGAATGTTATTAAGTGAATTCAAGACTTGTCTAGGAATGTTTCCAAGCTCTTATGAATCTTTCTATGAAGAATCAATTATAACTTTTGTGGGTGCCTGGACATCAAGGCTTAGATTGTAATGAAGTGGCAGATAAACTTGTAAAAGAAAAAACTAAGGAATGGTTTCATAGAATGAGAATTCTATGGTATTAGCAAGAAAAATGCTAGAGCCGGAGTATATAAAAGGACATTAGCTAAAACCTCCTCTGGCTAAGGACCTACTGAGTAAGGATAGAAAATAAATCAGGAAAACTATAGGAATTATTAACATTGGTCATTCTGAAAACATTTATGAACAATGGGACTCTTCTACGGAAATCCTACATGTCGCCGTGTGAACAGTATAGAAAGACTGAATAAAACATCTAAGTAGAGGTGAAACTGTGGAAAGACAAAGGACATACACAGGAAATCTATTTCTTATGCTTGTAGAAAATAGATCTAAAATTACAAAATTAGGATCGAAGAAAGGCACAAAAAATGTTACAACAGAGCAATTCAATGATCACGTTACGATTCAATATTTATTTGTATTCCTTTTAACTCAGGCTTGAATTTAACAACAAATCTCGGGTTGTTTCCGTTAGTTGTAATCTTTCACCTGCTATTGCTTTGTCATATCCCCCAAGACAGCAAAGCTGGTGGTGCGAGAGATAGATGTGCTTCAATATTCCCCTCATATATTTTCCTTTTTCAAAGTTGGCAGCTGAAAGTGTCACTGGCTTCAAAGCAGGTGATACAGTTTGTCATTTCTGTCAATATATGCGGAAACAAATAGCTGTTCTCTATTTCAGTCAATAGCGTTTGGTAAATATGTGTCTAAGATTATGTACTATCTTCTAACTTGTGAGAAGGGTACTGTTTACCTGTGATGACCCGTTGCTCTTTTCTTTTACATCATCTTTGTCTCTGCATTATCATTAATACACAGGTTATTTGAGATTGTAGGTATCAGTACAACGTAGCATATGTGAGTTCGTGCAAGATGGCGCACCACCTCTTTTCTTCACAGGTGAGAACACTTAATATTTAATGGATGAAGTATGAATAGATGGACGAGGAGATGCAGTTGCAGACCTTATGCCACAACCTTTGACAACTTAACAAGCAGGTACTTGTGATCCGAGAGGAGCCAGGTGTGATTGTTCAAGTATGTCATTCGCTGAAACGCAATGTTGAAGGGCATGGTAACCACGTAGTGCATTTCCTGTAGTGGCTACTCAATTAACACTTGAGGATAATAGGCCGCAATACATAGGCCATACATCAAAACGTATTTCTCTGCTAACATGTGTTTATAGGAAAGTTTTTTATGAGAGCAGTTCTACTGCTGTTGATTTGTTGATTTGGTTTATTTACGTACGCTCAGGTAATCAGCGTCCAATTCAATTCAGGACGTGAAACGGCCGATCAATTTAGCTCAGAGACCTCTTGGGTTCTTTTTCGTGCCGTAAATCTACTTATACGGGACCCATGGCTTTACTTCTCTTCCGAAGGAAGCCATACGCCCGAAAAAAATCCGGGATTGAACCCGCGATCTGGAGTTTAGGAGGCAAGCATGGTTACCACTAGACAGCCAGGACAGACTTTCTACTGCTGTGAAAATATACCATGCCTTTATGTAGTATTTGATTTGCGATATTGGTATGCTTCAATTATTAACAAAAAAATGCCTTGTGCATGGTGTGTTAACTAAATATGCTTTTATTTAACTTTGTGCAGTGTATATCGTAATGGGCTATTCTTTTTTTAATTAAAACAAAAACAATGTTTTATGTGACTGTGTAATATTTACTGTTTTAATAAAGATGCGTTTGATAAAATGTAATACAAAATATTTCTTCAGTAAAGCGTAATAAAACAACAACAAAATAACGACGAATGTAAATATACCTTCAGATTACTAATATATGTATTCTTTTGTTTATCGGAGCTATTGATTTGATGTTCATTTGTCTTTCACGGTTTCCGCGCGTCAAACACTCGATAATGAAACATCTGTGAATCTCGAAGTTAAAGTTTGTTCTGCAGAAAAAAGGAGGAGGGGTTTAATGCAGAGGCACTTGAAATTAATCATTGGCTCAATTCGTAACTGCTGGTTATAACAACTTCGCCGTTTTACGTTTCCCGTGCTGCACACATGGAGAAGAGAGTTCTGCAGAAACATTTGCTTCTCGCCACTTCTGAGGGGTTCCCGCAATTTATTTTATAGCACAAATCCCAGTGGACGATGAGGCACTTCTAATGAGACCATGTTCTCCGCAACGCAAAGATTTCCGACTGCTACTGTGTGTTACTTTTCAGGTTAATTAATAATGTTTATATAGGTTTGGAAAATTAAGGTATTAAGGACACATGTTGATACTCACATGGGATAAATGCAGCTGAGGAGCTAAAAAAGACTACCCTGCCCCAATGTGCTTTAAACTTTATTTCAATCAAGCTTGGTATACATTCTTCCAAAATGTGTACGCCTGTCAACTTGTCCCGTCCTCAATTAAACATATCACTCCATCTTGTTCTTGGTCTTCCTATTTGGCGATATCCGTTAGGTTTATAATTTAGTAAAATTTTTGGTATCCATTCCTCTTTCATTCTTGATGTATGCCGGTGTCATTTATTTTTATTTTCATTAATGTTTTATTTAAATTATATATATTTAACTATTTTCGGGTTTCATTTCTTTGTTTACTATAAGAATAAATCCAGCTACTGCTCTTAAAAACCTCATCTCTGCAGTTTCTATGCTTTTCCTGTTTTTCCTATTCATAGTTCAGTTTTCACTCTCATATGTGTCGGTGCTGGTGGTGTAGTGGTAACCATACTTGTGCCTTCTAAACCCAAGATCGCGGGTTCTAACCCGGCTAAGATCGATGGATTTTTTCGGCGTAAAAATCCTAAGTATGGCTTCCTTCGGAAGGGAAGTAAAGTCGTGGGTCCCGTGTCGTAAAATTACCGCACGAAAAAGAACCTCAAGCCTGAAAAAAGAAGCCTCTGAGCAAAATTTGTCGGCAGTTTCACGCCCTGATTTGAATGGGACGCTGATGACGTGCGATGTTAAAGAGCGTCCGTAAATAAATCAAATAAAAATAACTCCCATATGTTGCCATTGGCAAATGTCATTACTTTATAGAATTTCATTTGTATTGTTTTTGACGTCTTGTTCATTAATGTTCTCATTATTGTTCCATTCATTTGTCTTAATTTATTTAGTTCGATGCTCAGGTCTTCATTTTTACTGTATGGTACATTAAAACGTAGATAATTAAAACTAGGGACTTGTACTATTATTTCCTAATTAACAATTATCTTACATCTTACGCGATTGTTCCCTTTAAAGCCATGTCTTTTGCCTTGGTTGCTGAAATCATTACATTATATGTCTCCATGATATCTTTCAGGTTATTAATACTTCTCTGTAAACCATTTCCCGTTTCCTCAAAAATAACCTGATCGTCAGCAAATATAATTGTTTTCAATTAATGTCAGTCAATTTGAATACCCCCAGTAGAATAGTTTTCCCACTCTTTAAGTGCTTGGTCTAGATAATTAAATAATGATGGCGATAAAGGGCATCCCTGTTTGACGCTTTTTGTTTATTTCTTGTTTTATTTCAAATTCTAATGTCATTGTCAATGTTAATTATTAATTTATATAGACTCTGAATTATATTAATCAGATAACTCGGATATCCTTTCTCTTGCATTACAGTGAAGGAACCACTCAATAGACGTATGACACTGGAATACAATACACTTTTCAATACCATTTTACCGCCACGGGTGGCCGAGGTCGTTAAGGCACGGACTCGTGAGCGGGAGGTCTGCGGTTCGAATCCCGCCAGGACCGTCCTCCCTGACTGGGGTTTTTTCCAGGTTTTCCTCAGTCTTCATAACTGGCAAATGCCGAGGAGGTACCTAAACTTAGGCCTGGAACGTTTCCTTCCTTAAAAAAAAAAATCCTTTCCCAATTTATCATTTCATCTCATGTATCATCAGTGTCCACCGCCTGTGGTGCCTCAGTAATAAAAACGGGCGTTAAACACTACTCAAAAAAAAAAATACCATTTTGATCAGTCACGTGTTTGGCCGAAAACTTGTTCTGCGTTAGTTTCATGTCCTCTAATATGTTATTTCGCCGGAATTCATACACATCTATTATTATAACAAAGTATGGACAAGCAGAAATAAGACAATAATGCCATTTTGTTTAATAACTCGAAGCGTTTTAATAACTACACGTGAAAAAATAATTTGTTTTTGTAAAATAGCATTTGGTAACATTGAACTTAATATAGTTGTTATAGCGTTGATGTTAATAAAGCTTTAAAAAAATGAGCAACGCTAATTATGAACTTGTTTTTACATTGTGATTATGGTAATAAAAACATTGTGAATGTTTGTAATTAAGGCATTGTAAAATTATAAATTTACCAGTCGCAAGAATTTAGAATGCTGCTCTATTATGGAGAAGTATTTCAGAAATCAATAGCAGCACATCGCTTGTGAGAGATATCGACAAGAAGACCATCAAATTGTCCAACTTTCGTTGCCACAGTTCAACGACATGGGAACATGGGAAATATTATGCCCGTCCGTCGAGAAGCAAGCACACAACAGAAACATTGGAAAATAATGCAGATTAACACAGTTGCCAAGTGTATGTACGTACTAATGGAAAGCATTTTAAACATTTAATATAATTTTGATATTCTTACATCTCTTTTGTTTGTATTAGTAATACTGTTATTCACTTGCTATGTTTTTGTTTAATCTTTACATAGTAAAAATTCTAAGCTTGTCATTATAACATTTTAATAGCTAGAAATAAAAGTAAGAATAGTGTTATTAATAGATAACGAACTTGAAAGATTGATGGAACACATAGAGTAAACTTGCGCTAACGCACTTAGTGCGGCGCTGCCATCTTCTCCCACCACCACACTATTGGTCGAGGAGATTAGAGGCTTACTTATTAGCAGAACCCGAAAGTTGGTTAAAATAGGCAGGCCAAAATACTGTAAATATGCAGTAATACGATTCAAATAGGCATTTGATAAAAATATGACACTCATTATTAATGAAAATAAATGTTTAAGATACTTAACAATTTCCTTATCACATAAATAAAATACTTAAGCTTACTTTACTTGGTTACAACAACAAGATTTTTTTTTTCAAGATATCAACTGTCATAGTCAGCTGTTTGTCGGAGAGAACATTTTTCATCATGGAAAAAGAACATTTACTTCCACTACAGTGATTGGAACGTATTCAAATCAAGGTTTTTCGGAAGGACTCATACTAGTAACTAGTTACAACAGAACATTTACCTTTCAGAACATCATGGAAATGTTGATCAAGACAAAGTACAGTAGTTTTGAATAGTCCTGGTGAATGAACAAAAGATGAGCAGTGGTTTCTGGTAGAGTTCATTTTCTGTTTATAGGTTTATAGGGGAACCAGGTTAGTGTCTCTCTTAATTCCGTACTGAACACATTGTAGGGAAGGTTTATTGCACAGCTGTACCGCTCTCATATTTCTCGCTTGCAATTGTTTGTTACATTTGTGCAGCTGAGAAGTTATCCCCACCAAATATTTCCTAGCATTAGCTCGCACAGATCGATACAAGGTCACTCGCCGGGACTGTTCAAAACTACAGTGCTTCCCTCGTCCTCTCTATTTCTTGGTATTCGTATGCCCGAGGTAACCGTGCGTTCCTTTCACTAATGAAGGTTCTTCTATTTAAAGCGCTTAAGTGAATGTTTTGAATGCTTGAAAAGAAATAAATGTGTAACAAGATTCTTAATAGACATACTTGTGAGGTTAACATGCCATTTAATTGTTATAACTTTTTAAATTCGATATATTGAAATTCTTTATGTGCTTTTTAAAATGCGTTAATAATCACAAAAAAATCCATAACGATCCAAAACAGCCGAAAAAAAAGTTTTAAACCTTAAAATAGGTAACAGATGCAAAAAGACAAAATAAAAACTGGCCATACCGGCTCCAAATGTACAGAAACATGTTCATTTCTGACTCTTTAAATATATTGACCCAGAGAGAAAAGGTATTTTGCCGGAATTCCGGGTTTTATTTATTAGTAATAATCATATAAAAATAATTGCTTTGAGAACACAACAGCATAGGCAAGCATTATGGGAAAAAAACGCCTGTTGGATAAATAAAGACTACAAAATACTGACTTAAAACAGCAAATAAGGAACAAGCCAATTTTAAATTATAGGTATTATTCATACATACATTTTTTTATAAATCAATTCATTCTAGAATAATTAGAGATTCTGTATTAGAAAGGAATTTTAGATAGTTATATGTATATAGACATATTTTCTTTTCCAGTTATTCCTGGGATTTTGTTTTATCTCTTCAAATAAAAAGCCGCACATTGCCGCTTGTTTATATTTATGTAAACAACGCACTCATTCTTTTAATAAATCTCTTTGCACCTCGGGGATTTTATCCAGCATTTTAATACAGAATAAATCACATACAACATAAGCTTTTTATACGAGTTGTATTTCTGTTTGAGAAAACTGCGAATAAAAGTAACTGTTTTCCAAATGTAAAACATATCCGAGAGAACTGTTTATTACTCTTAGTAATACTGCAGATGTACTTCCTCCCGTATACAAGTGTTTCCCAAACTGTGGCTTGCGAACCCCCGTGGGGATTCCCGAAATCTTGCCACCGTGAACTAGACATACTGTTTTCAGTTCTTTGAAATATATTTATTGACAGGAAGTAGTTTTATAATTTCTGATGTACTGTTTTGTCGAAATATTAAAACTGCGTTGTAACTATGTAACTTAAGTCACCACATAAACTGTTTCGATAATATAAAAAAAAATATTTCTCAGGATCTGATTTAGATTAAAATTTGTAAAATATGAAGACGTAACTTTAAAATCAAGGAAATATGCTTACGTATTTAATTTCTGGTTTAATGTTTTAAATTTTGATACAGGCATAATTTCTAGCGCTAAGGTTTAACAACACATTGTTTTGTTATCGTACTAGTTCTATTTATGTCACTTATGGTTACCGTCTATGGTAGGTGTACAAGTTGAGATGTGTTCAGTTCCGCCTACAGTAAAACGCGGAGGCAAAACACGGGAACAATGTGCTACTCTCAACTTCTGCTTTCTTCTCAACAAATCTTCAGCTGAAGTAAATTTTCAAGAGGCCTATGGATAATTTTTATTCTTCTTTATAGTACAACTGGAAGATGGTTTAACATGTTTAAAGATGGAATGCAATTATTTTCAAAGGAAGGTGGACCCGACGCGCCAGTTTATGCTCTAACGGAAGAAAATATTAACCCTATTGCTGTCGTTGAGAGATAGGATTGCCGCGTATTATTTAAAACACTTTTAGAAATTTTAAAAATTTCATTGGGTACAATCCACGCGTTGGTAACTGAAAAGTTGCATATGAGACGTGTTTTTGCTCGGTGGGTTCCAAGACTGCTGATTACCGAACAAGTTGAAGATAAAGTTACAGGAAGATGGAGGGTTTCTTTCAAAGGTAATCACTGTTGATGAAACTTGCTTACATTATTTCTATCCTGATAGCAAACAGCAAAACTCAGTGTTGAAATTTCCAAATCCAGCTCAAAAAAAAACTGTTTGCTGAGTAAATGTTTAGGAAAGGAGCAAAGAGAGCTAATCTGGAACTAAGATTACAGCTATCCAGTATGTCACGTTAATATTATACGCGTGAGGAATAAGTGCACCAAATTTTCTCAGGAAAACAACGTTGTCACGTCTCTGAAATCTCTTTCAACACATGTTTAGTGCTTCCGGAGATCGAGAGGGGAAGAGAAACATATTATCTGTTTATTTATTCTTTATTTATTAATTAAGACACCCTCTGTTTTTCTTAATCTAATAACAAGAAGAAATATTCTTAGTTTCTGCTCAGTATTTGATATAGGAAAGAAAGAGTGGCAACGCTGAAGAATTTCAAGATCAAGTCTCTCACATATAGTAACTGCGCAGTAGTGTACAGCGTAGTCGGGGAAATCCGCGTATGATACATGTGCAGATGGCCGAAAGACGCCATGCACTGGTGGTTATGAAACAGTTATAGGTTATAAAAGGGTCAGTCGATCTATACTCCAGTTTGGACTTATTATTGATGTCAGAAAATAGCATATTGCAGTTTAATCCGCAAGAACTGCACAATGCACACATGTAACGAAATAAAATGAAGTGACTTAATGACATAAAACGGAAATACATGATGCTTTTCCCCCGTTAGTAGGAGCAAACCTGTGATCAACTTTGCTCGTATTTGGCCCGTTTGAGACCCCGGCTCTATACACTCGGAACTCAATGGGATGGGGTTAGTTACTAAGGCTTGTTCCGCGCTTTATCAGATTGTAAAAGGACATTAATTGCATAAAATTAATGTCAATTTTCTAATGAATTTCTATGGTCATGTCCTCTTGTATTATACTTATGAGGTCAGCTTAGCCACGGAGGTCATTAATTAGTTCATTTTTCTATTAGAACTGTTGTTAGCAAAGAAGGATTTAGCGCAATAAATGTTACCCAAGCTGAAAAGTATGAATAATCACTAAATCGAAATAATCTTATCTTTATAAGAAGAAATTTAACAGATTCATTAAATAGACGAAGTCTTATCAAAACCTGCTAATGTAATACTTACATTCACAAGTAGTCCTGTGGTATTTTAAAATTAATTCTGCATTTTACAATGAAGATAAACGGTTATGTTTCCAGTAATACATAAATTGTTTCCTTAATATTATTGTAACATAATATTCACTTGATGACAGCATTTTAGCAATGAAAAACATTTAATGACGTAATTGTTACATTGCAATTTTATGCTACTAATGTCAAAATATAGGATATTATTAACAATTTTGACCAAAAATAAAATTGTTTATAATTTTAGTGCAAAAATTTCCTATTTTAAAAACCATCTACTTCATATGAATCGCCCTGTACCCAAATTATTTTATTTTTCTATAATACCATTATGACATCGCTTTATTTTAATGCCGAATAGTCAGTGTTCTAAGTGATTCAAATAGCTCATAAATAAAGGTGTATTCTGTTATTTTCAGATCGTCTGGTACTGGTCCTAGATCTATAATTGGTTCATTTCAGCACGTAATCAAAAGAATTTGTGAGAAATTTAGTAAAAACAATTAATACTATTTCCTTTCATCCTGTTTTAATAAAACTTAAACGTCTCCGAAAGAAGGGTTTACTGCAGGAAGATAAATAGTGACGTAACTTGCCTCCGCCAATTACAAACGCCCTCGGTGTGACATAAGCATAATTAACCAATAAACCTACCAACTCCTTCTTCACATAGAGTGAATATCAGGGCTACAGCTCAGAGGAGAGAGAGAGAATTAAAGTGCAGACTAATTTCAAACGCTCTATAATTTTATTATATCATTACGAATGACTGCAGCTGCTATATTTGCATGGGAATGATGTCGGTTAAAAGTGCGGTTGTTATAACCCGAGCGTTTCAGTCCCTGGTGCATCGAACCAAGTCTGCTCTGTTTTACAGGTTCATTTCCGTTCACGACACAAGCACTCTCATATTCAGTTTTAAGGTTGAACGTGTGTCAGACATAATTACTTCACTTTCCCTGCATAGTAACATTACACTCTTAAACTGACCCGTTGACAAACAGACTTTGACGTCTTAACCTGGATTTAAGTAATTACCTTGGCGATTTCCACAATATTAAGATACTCGATCAAGAAGGCACATTTTTCTTTAGGAATGTTGATTCAAAATGATGTCATTTTGCTCTGTTTTAGCCTACTTCCCATTTCTAACACCTATAACCAGGTATTATAAATTCTAAGCACTAAAACCAGAATGAAGTTATGTTGATGCACGACCGGGCCATGGCTTATAGCTGTATTCTTGCTTTGTATTGTCCTGGTAGCTTGAGTGTACCTGAATTGAAGTTAAGTGCTTAAGGATTCTGATATCTACCTATAAACATGCCTTCAGTATGAGAAACAAACTCCTGTGTACCATCATATGACACAGTTGTCAGGTGGAAAAGGTTTAAAGATGAACCTAGAAGCGAAAGACCTTTTTTGTAGAGGATCCAAAAATTGTGACACAGGTGGAAGCAGTGAATGTAAAGTATAAAAAAAAAGTCTTCAATAAATAAACAATATGCCATTTAGTTATGCTTGTTTTCTTGCAGAAGGCAGTTGTAGATGGCCAGCCCATCTCTAGTAGAGAACTAAGGTCTAACTTGGACTTATAAGGCCGATAATTTTGTCCAAGGACCAGCTCCTTCCAACGCTAGCCCAAAATGACTAATTTTTTCATTTGTTAGCTTATTTATTTCCAGAGTCCGGAAGTTGGGCAAAACGTATTTTCTATCTGAATGGATACATTTAAGAGTCAGATATAAAAGACATGTTTCCGTACATTTGAGGTCGATAGGGCCAGTTTTTATTATGCCTTTTGTGCCTATTTTAAGGATTAACATTTTTTTGCCGGATTTGGATCGTTATGCATTTTATTTGCAATTTTTCCACATTTTGATTGGAATAAAAAAAATCAATATATCGAAGTGAAAAAAAATTATAAAAATTAAATATTCACTTCACAAAAATATCTATTGAGACTCTTTTTTAAGCAGTCAAAATCTCTTCTCAACCCATTCACTTAAGTGCTTTATAGCAGAACCTTTATTAGTGAAAGGAACGCATGGTTACATCGGACATATGAACACCAGAATATAGAGATGATGGAAGGCAGTTGTGAATAGTCCTGGCAAATGCCTTGTATCAATCATCACGAGACAGTTATAGGAAATTTATAATGTGGTAACTTCTCAGCTGTATAAATATAACAAACAAATGCAAGCGAGAAAGATGGAAGCGGTACAGCTGTGCAATAAACCGTCCCTACAATGTGTAGTAATAAAGATACCATCCAGATTCCCCTATAAATGCTTAAAGAGAAAAATAACTCGTCCATAAATCATTGCACATCTTTTGATTATTCGCCAGGACTATTAAAACTATTCTACTTTATCTTGATCAACATTTCTATGAAGCTGTACTGGTTGAAATCAACAAACAGATGAACCTTTCTCACAGCTTGTGCGCAGACAATGCGTTAGGTTCCATTACCTATTGTTTCTCACATCTTTCTTCTTATATGACAATGCACAATCGGTTTTTCCCATTCTCGAAAACATAAGGGACAGATAAAGGAAGAAAATCTATTATCTGTAACAGATGAAATATATAAATGATCTGTTAGTCTGCTTTTGAGCTTGTTAAAGGCAACTAGAGTGTTCTTGCTGAATTATTTATCATGTCGAAATTAAGTTCATCGTTGAGTAGTAAATTACACGGCTATGTAAAAAAAAAAATCTTGAAGTTGGAGAAAAAAATAGGTGATACGTTGGTGTCTACCATGGGGATCTTTGAAGGTGCAGTAAATCAACTGCTGCAAGTACCAGAAGAGAGAGGGAAAATTGTTAGTGAGAAGAGTAAACGTGTTATGAATGCTAATGTGGGCTAGAAAAATTTAGAAGCATTTGTGATGCCCTCTTGTGATGTTCTATTGTAACTGGTATGACTGCTTCCGACATAGCTTGTTTTAAATATACTTCAATTCTTGAGTGGAAGTAGAACGTTCTTTTTCCATGATGAAAAAGGTTCTCTCTGACAAGCGGCTGACTATGACAGTTGCTTGTAACCAAGAAAAGTAAGCGTAAGTACTTTAATTATGTGATTAGGAATTAAGCATCTTAAATGTCTATTTCAGCTAATGATATTACTTTTTTCACTTTTAACAAATGCCTATTTTAATGATATTACCGCCTATTTTAAATATTTTAAGTCCCTTTTTGTCTCCCAATTTAACCAAAATGGATGTCTGAACTTTCGGGATGTGGTTATTTCTTCATGCCTTTATTATGTGACACAAGTATGCAACAAAACTAATTAGGGTAAAGTAAGCTCATCAGAATGTTTAGATAATATATTATTTAAACCATATGAATGAATAAATAAATTTATTTCCTCAAATACATTACAATTTAAATTTATACATTTTAATACACTTTCCTTTAATTTTACTTAAATAACTAATCCCTGAACCCTTGTCCTCGGCTCATCAGCAGTTTCCCATTGGAATATCCAGAATACTGAATTAAACCATATACGTATATACTTCATAATTTAAAGCCCTTGTAGAAATAGGTTTGCATTGGACTATGAGGTTGCCAATAAAGTTCTGCGAGTTTCAGAAAGAGATTTCAAAACATTGTATTCTGAACAAAATAAGCGAAATAACTTGACTATTTTAAACTGAAAGATGTACCAAATATTCATAGTCTAGGCGTGTTTGAGAGTCCTGGTGGCCAATGTTGAAAAGAATCACGTGATAACTGAAGATTACTAGGTTCCTCTGCTTCTAAGTCGGTTCTGGTGGAGTAGTGGTAATCAAGATCGCGGGTTCGATCCCGGCCAGGACCGATGGATTTTTTCGGGAGTAAGTATGGCTTCCTTCGGAAGGGAAGTAAAGCCGTGGGTCCCGTGTCGTACATTTACGGCACGATAAAGAACCTCAAGCCTGATAAAAGAGGCCTCTGAGCAAAATTTGTCGGCCGTTTCACGCTCTGAATTGAATGCGACGCTGATGACCTGAGATGTTAAAGACCGTCCGTAAATAAATCAATAATAAAAAAAAAACAACCTCTGCTTCAAAAACTAACGGAAATGAGAAAATTTCAGAACTGTTCTTCAGCTTGGTCACAGCAATGACCTATATGACCTCAAGCTGGTCTAGCGTCATCTGAATAACTGATGACTCAAAGAACAGGGCGTTGGCACTAACTTTCCGCCTGATAATGGCATTATGACACCCGTGAGAGAGCTGCAACACGAAACACAAGCCTCGTATTATGATGGGATCAAGATCAAGATAAAATGGATCATAAAAATTGTTGATTAAAAAATAAGAGTCGATTATAAAAAAAACCTAACCTTGATTAAAACACTTGTACAACCCTGGGAGAGAGAGATGTTTCTCTGAGGCATTTGTAGCAATATTAGCTGTGCTACAGTATCACCAAACGAAATGTTTAATTGGTATGTAAATCTAAAGTACATTCACAACAAATCATAAGCCGCTTAGCCTGTGCGTATTTGTATCGCTTCCGTTGACACAAAGCGAAAAGTACGCTGCAATGTTTGTTGGCGCTGGAAGGCGTATTCAGGAAATTGTTTTTCTTCCGCTACGAAATCAGGTTAATGGCCGGTTCAGTACCAAACGTTGTGGTGTTATCGATTGTTTGATACACTGAAGAGGTGCAGCTTTTTATTGCAAATGCTTAATTCTTCGTTGATTAATGTACCTTTTCAATATTCCAACAGTGGCGCTAAAAATGCATGAACACATTCTCTGACGGCTAATTCTTTGGGGAAGGAAAAAAAATGGGGGGAATGTTAGTATGCTATTCCCATAAGTAACAGAATCAAAACGTTGCTACAAATAGGGAGGGGTACAGCAAATTGTGGGACTCTTAAAAGAGTTTGGTATTTCTAACGAAAGTGTGAATTGAAAAATAAGAATAATTGAATACTGGTTAAGAATAATACGGGGGAATCAAGCTCTTTTTCTAGAAGTCTGTCTAAGGGAGCAAATAAAGGAAGGGTGGGATACGGGATGAGCATCAAAAATAAGGAAAGGCTTAGACAAAATTGGATGGGGTATATTTGGAGAGGACATTATAGGAAACTATTGTTGGAAAATAGTTTGCGAGACATGGATAAACAAAATACTGATCCCAATGCGCAGAAAAAGTATCGCTTAACCTGCAGGCTCAAATATATCTAGTGTGGGGAAGGGGCCATTGTTTAGACATCTGTGGCAGGAAAGAAAGAAGTGGTCTCGCATGGTTCAGATTAGGAGCTTGGAAAGGAAGCAAAACAGTTGATGCTTTCGGGGAAAGAATTTGTCCTTTGTATGGAGAAAGCGATACCTGCAGGCATATTTTGGCAGAATGCAAGGAAACGGAGATTTTAAGAAATGAGCATTTATCACCGCAATTTTTGAATTCCAATACAAATTTGAACATTTGCCGGAAGTTTTGGTGCATGCGAGATACTCACACAATTTGGGAACATTTCTAGAGAAGAGGTTAATGGCTAGAATGAAGAGGGGGGAGTTGGAGAGGGGGTGTGAGTTGATGGAAGGGAGGCTCAAGAGTAACAGTTCCATTCCCGTTTATGTATTTGTTTTGTTTGTTATAGGGACGACATTAGCATGTACGGCCGTAAGGCCCAAGCTACAATTATATTTATTTGAATATATTCTAAAACGTACACTTACTAAGTAACAGAATCAACTGTATGCTAAAAATAATGGACCTATGATTCTTTCACCCCTGAGTTAACACATATGAATCATACATAAAGACACGCTGCACACTGTCCAATTAAGAAACGAACAACACAACGTACACCCGGGAATAGCTCCGCTACGACTGCGACAGTCAGCAAGATCAACAAGTAAGCAAGCTGGCTTGCTACCCCCTCCACGGCGCGGCAAACGAATGGGAGCTTGCTCATAGGAAACACTCCAGGCAGCGGATAAAGTATCATTGATCGCACTGTAGTAAGTGAACCAAAGAGAACTATTCCAAAGAAAATATATAAGAAGTATCTATAGTATGTTCTCAGATGTTGGTGGTTGTTTAATCAGGCACTTTGCCTAACCCTGATAGCGTACTGTACGTCCACCCGGAAAGATTAACGGCGATTTTGGGACACCTGTATATTCCTTTTCTTTGTGGTGGGTAAAATCCACTATAGACTTGCAGTTAATAGGCTAGTGGCTCTGGGAGAATTAATGTTATAGATGGTTACAGCTGAAATTAGTAAAAGTTCATTAGCCTGTTGTTTAATGATGAAAATTAAACGTAATGATTTGATAAATTATCAAATTCATATATAACACTCTGCTTGACAAGTGTATTTTTTAAGTAAAACCTTTCTGGGTAACAAATTACATGGCTTCAAAGCAAAGAGCTTTTTGCCGAGATCTTGATATTCCATACAAGTGTACAAATTTTGTCGTTAGTAAGATATTTGAACGTAACTGCCTACCCCTTTGCCAAAGAGGTTAAGTATAGACGAATATTGCCCTAAATTCTACAGATAATGCTCGAATTATATTTTTGTCGATCGGGCCAGAAGACAATGCATTGAAATCCAAGAAATCTTGCAAATTACTCTTACCTTAAAAATGATATATAAATAGGGTTTAGAATTATATAATTACATGAAGGCTGTTTTCTTTAATTCCATAAAGCTATAAAGTTGTAAAAACCAATTTAGAGCACATTCTATAAATATTTATTTGCCAGATTTAATATACAAATTCTACGGGGAAATAAAAACAATTATTTGGTAGTTTATTAACTTCACCAACAAAAAACAGTATGTATATAAACAATAATTACGTCAAATTATATTTAGAACACGCAGACCTTGCTAGTTGCTCGATATAAGGGGCTGAGCGAGAAGTCAGCTGTACTACTTTGACTTGAGACTGCTTGTTACGAGATAACTCTATCGGTGTGCAAGGTAGATATAAACACTCTACTTCTATACATGGAATTATTTATGCCTATACTTGTCTACCTAGGAACACAAATTTAAAAGCTATGTCTTTTTTTCTTAATAATAATTTACAAATTCACCATTTCTTATTTTCATTGCCTTTGTGTGAAAATCCTCAAAATATACACTAAACAAATTTTCTTCTAATGTTGTAATTAAACAAATGTTTAACAAATCATTGCTTGGCAAAATATGAGCTTTAAAATGAGTTAAGGAATTTAAAATCTACACGTCTCTATAAAAAACACACCTATTTTTTTATAAAATACGATACAAATTCAGCTGAATTTGTGCATGAAAACTATTATATTGGGAATTTTATAGTTCACAAACATTCGTCTTTATATGTTGTAGTAGTATAAAATTATATTAAATTTTAAAAAATGTGAATTGATCTGTTCTAATTTTTCATTCAATTTCACAAGGCCTGCGCCTCCCAAAGGGGTACCTCCGGGACGAAGGGATGCGTTGAGGAACAGCCGGGTGGCGACATTGAATCCCTCCCTCAGATAAACCAGCAGCCTGAGGGAGCCACGATGATATTACTCGAGACGCCCATATACAGCGACAAGCCACTGCCAAGCTGCACAGCACCAGTCCAACGTGCATACCGCTTTACCCTGTAATGTAGACTAGAAATATGGATTGAAATGGGAAAGCATTCGCCTTAAGTGACCAGGGGAATGGCCTAAGGGTTTTGAATCCGGAATTACTCTAATTTAAGTCCCCCGCCGTAGGAATCATTGCTCCAATTTTCTCCGAGACAGAGAGCACTAAATTTTATGGTCATATGCTAGAATAAGCTGTTGACATCGAGTTAAGGCAAGTTGGCGCTACATTCCATGTGTCTATTGACGAAACTCTTTACCAGCATAATTTAAAACACCTTGTGACTGCACCAAATTACCAATACCGCCTCCTTGGTCTTGTAGTCTGTGTCTGCCTGCAAATCTATAAGTGCCGGGTTGGAATCCCGTAAGGTTGGTTGCCTCGATAAGGTTCTTTCTTGTTCTAAAATGGTGACTGGCAGATAAGTTCAAGTTTTGTGAGCTAATGGTGATGTAGTACTTATTTCATCATTCATATATCGTCCCTTTAGTCCTCCGTTGTTATAAAAGAAGATAAACTGGAAAAGAA